>CM069449.1:46751661-46936138 GCA_035610835.1 Ophiura sarsii
AGCCCTCCTGTCCCTAATCGCTTCTCTTACAGTTACCCATCTCCACGTCCTCGAAGACTAAGATGCATTGCAATGTAGTGCATGTTAGTCGCATGCCACCTGGATGGCCAAACCTTGCGGTTAGTGCTAACTAACTGACGGAGCTCGGGGGGGGGGGGGGGGGCAATGGTTGGTAGTTCTAGGACTATTGGAGTAGTCTGGAGGACTATTGATCATTGCTTTTTAGGATCACTTTAAATCACTGAGACCCGGGTATATACTCATTAGCCTTGGCTGGCAAGTATTCTAGAAGAAGGACAACTTTGATCACAAACCATACTGCAGGAGTTGCGACCGCAGTGATTACAGCAATTGAAAAAAACATGATGGCACACCAAATCAACACTAGGGTTAAAATCCCTAAAATAACCTCTCCTGGAGCAAACTCGGATTTTTCTAAATCAACTGATGACGGCATGCCCCCAAACCCGAAAGGGAGGAGTAAGCTTGACGGCAGAGCGCGCAATAGGAGACCACTTGCAACATGCAAGACCAATACTACTATATCTACCATGAATGTGAGAACTATCAGAGAGAGTCGATGCAGGGAAGAGCTTGTAACCAATCTAATTAAATGTAAAATTGACATGATCGGGATACAGGAACACCGCATTGTCCATGATGACCCAGTGAAGTATGAGAGCATTATGGGTGGAACTCTGATCACTACCTCAGCAACAAGAAATAAAGCAGGTGCAGATGTAGGTGGAGTCGGGATACTACTCAATAACAGAGTACTCAGATCATTAGCAAGTATCAAGCCACATTCTGATCGTACACTCAACTCAATAGTCAACTTCCATGGTAACCCAGCAACAACTGTAGTGGTGACCTACTGCCCTACAACTGTGGCGGATGTAGACATCGTAGGAGATCATTACAACAGTCTAAAGGGGGCAATAGACTCCATTCCAGCACACAACATCTTGCTTGTTGTTGGCGACTTCAATGCTAGGCTTGGAAAGGATGACGCCAAATTCACTTACCATGATGACACAAATAGAAATTGAGAGTACCTAGCAGACTTGGCTAAAGAGAAAGATCTTATAATCGCAAATAACTTACTTCCGCAAGAAATAAGGCAAGTTGAGGACAAATGTCAGCCCAAGCGGCAACAAACTACAGCTGGACTACATCCTTGTCAGGCGGAAATGGCAAAACAGTGTTCTAAATTCTGAAGCATATAACACCTTTGCTAGTGTGGGATCTGACCATAGAATCGTCTCTGCTCGTATCCGATTAAGCCTCAGAAAGAGTAAAATCATCAAACGGAAAAAGCAATACGACTGAAAGCTACTTAGGCCTACAACTGATTATCAGTGATAATGATCTACAAGCCAAATATAGCATAGAGGTGCATAATAGGTTTCAACCCCTCCAGGATGAAGTAGAAACTGCATCTGAGAAATATTCCAGATTCATTAAAGCCACTCAAGATGCTGCAGAGGAAGTGATTCCTGTGAGGAAAAAAGAGAAAATAACCTACTTCTCAAATGACGCCCAGGTATCAAGGGCGAGATCACAAATTGAAGAAGCGTATGCAAAATATCAACTAGACACTAATGACGAGGAAAATTTGAGAAATTATAAGGAGGCTAAGAAGAGCATAGGGGAAGCTTATGATCATGTGAAAGAGGAAGACCTTACCAATAAGCTTAGAGAGGTAGAAATTGTCCACATAAACTGCAAGCATGGTAAGAGTTGGAAACTGATCAACAAAATATCAGGACGATTGACTACAAGAAAAGGACAAATCAAAGGATCCACGCAAAAGGAGAGACTAGATAATTGGTATACTCATTTCAAAAATCTACTTGGGAGCCCACCGCACTTAAGTAATGAAGATGAGGAAATTGCCCCAGTACTATCAAATCTCAGCATAAAAGAAGGACCCTTTGAGGAGGAATATGTGAGGGCTAATAAGAAGGCACTTGTAGAGGGGAAAAGCAGTGGGGAAGATGGTATCACACCTGAAATGCTCAAAAGATGTGATTTGGATAATATAATACTGGACTTCTGCAACGATGCCTTGATGAACGGGACATAATACCAATTGATACCAAAATCAGGTGATCTCAGTTTGGGAGGCAACTACCGTGGAATAAGTCTGAGCTCAATTGTTGCCGAGCTAAACAACAAGATGATACTCAACAGAATCATCCACTTAAGAGCTAATCAAAATGGCTTTCGAGTTGGACGTACCACGGTTGGCCACATTCTTGCCCTCCGAAGAATTATTGAGGGAATTAGATCAAACAACCTGCCAGCCATCATAACCTTTATAGACTTCAAAAAGGCGTTTGACACAATACATAGGGGACGAATGTTGCAAATTCTGAAGGCCTATGGTATACCTGAGCAGCTTACAAATGCGATTGCAGAAATATACAAGGACACCAAGGCAAAGGTTATAATCACCTGATGGGGAAACTGAGGAATTTGAAATACTGGCGGAGTACTACAAGGCTCCATATATCTTTGTTATTGTTCTCGACTATGCCCTAAGTGAGGCCATAGATGGCAAAGAAGAGGAGCTAGGATTCCGCTTAACAAAAAGAAGCAGCAGACGAATAGGACCAGCCACAGTTACTGACCTTGACTTTGCTGACGACATTGCACTGTTGTCTGAAGACGTGTCTCAAGCGCAATCACTACTTAACAGAGTGGAGACTTCGGTGGGTAAAGTTGGGCTCAAAATGAACGCTGCAAAGACAAAGTACATGTCCTTCAACCAGAAGCAAAGTACATGTAATCACCACAAACGAAGGTATGCCCCTTGATAAAGTGGAGGACTTCAAGTACCTTGGAGCCTGGATGAACAGTACTGAAAAGGACATCAAAACACGCAAAGCAGCTGCATGGAGAGCTTGTGGCAAACTCAGTTAGTTATGGAAGGCCAAATCACTATCCGGAAAGCTCTAAGAAAGACTGTTCATAGCTACTGTAGAATCAGTCCTCCTCTATGGATGCGAGTCATGGACAGTCACCCCAAAGCTTAGTAAACAGCTGGACGGATGTTACACTAGAATGCTTAGAACTGTGTTCAACATCAACTGGAGGCAGCATGTGACAAATAAGGACCTGTACGCGGATATTCCCAAATTCTCGGACAAGATCAGGGAGCGTAGATCAAGATTTGCAGGACATTGCTTCAGAGGGTCCAATGAGCTGGTCTCCAAAATCATACATTGGGTACCAAAGCATGGATTAGAAAGTGTGGTAGACCAGTCCTAACCTACATTGACTTACTAAAGCGTGACACAGGATTGCAGGTAGAAGAAATCAAGACAGCTATGTTGGATAGAAAGATTTGGAGAGGCATCGTGGTTCGGGAATATCACCCGCCATAAGTCAAAGTAAGCAAGTCAAGTAATTATGCACATAGGCTAATTTATAGGCCAAATAGGCCTCTAATATTATTAACCATTTTTCTTTCCTTTCCTAGTTTTTGTTTCGTTTTGTTTGTTTGTTTGGTTTTGCCTATGATACATGCAATTGAACAAAACAGCAATTACCCCCTATTATAATACAATAATACCCCTCTACAATATAGAGGGGGTAGCTGCTGTGGATACAAAAGCATACATTTGATTGCTCCTGGTATGTTTTCTTGTAATAAGTCCAATGCAATGTGATCAACCTAATGTATCACCAGTGGGGTACTACCGGACAATAAATACTAAGTATATGTTACTGCTAACAATTGAAATTTGTATTGAATTTACAGCTTAATTTATATATAGCAACCATTCATGTCAAATTAATTGAAAACAGATAGAACTGTAGGCCTACACTTAATTGTCAGTAAATAACTCTTGAAAACATGACCTTTGCCACAAAAATCAACTTCATATGTTGCTCAGAACAAAAGTTATAGGGTAAAAAAAAAAAATTGTAAATGGCGGCCATTTTGAAACCCAAGATGGTGGCCATGCATGTATGTAAGACATCAGAACAAAGATACAGTATTTTTGAACTCTCAGGTATTGAAAACATGATTTGACACCAATTTTGACTTCATAGGTTGCTCAGAACAAAAGTTATATGACAAATTCCATTGGAAATGGCGGCCATTTTGAAATCCAAGATGGCGGCCATTCCGTGGATGGAAAAAAATGTTACCAATGGATTTCTGATAGCTGAGGGTATACTCTATCCAATGACACCAAAAAAAAGCATCCTTAGCAAAAAAAAATGCACTAGTTTGAAATCCTACATAACAGCCTACACTAAGTAGCGTAGAGTGTGTATATCAAAAGTCCGTTGGGTACCAAAGTTCTACACTTGGGCAAACAAAATGATGACCTCATTTAACCTTTCACCCTTTTAACTCTCTGATATGATAAACAGTTGTATTGACAAATATTACTGACAGACCGCGGTTCATGACAAGACAACATTGGTAAATGTCAATTTGACTAATGTTTCTAGTGTTATATAATAGTTTAAAAGCGCTCTATTCACGCACACCTATATACGACGCATTTCAAACAGAAAATAGTAATGTTTTGACAAATTGGGTACAAATTAAATCTAAAAAACCACCAAAAAAACAATGCGTCCCTGATTTTTGAGATGTTAGGGTCGGTCACTGAGAGCAACGTAACAATTTGTCGAGGGCCTTACTCCAGTGTTACTATGAACATAATGTTATTCATATCGCTAGTCATGTACGCAAAAGTATATTATAGAAGTGTTGTAACTTACCCACAGATATCGTAAAAAATGTCATAATTTCTAATATATACTGCACTTTCCATAAATCGTTTAAACTAGGTAGGTGAAGACAAACACCATTAACAGATCTCAAATGCGAATACTTAGGTGAGTATGTTTGGCACGTTTGTAAATAATAACTTCCTTTGTAAATCACATAACCCACTCGCTGCAAACCAACATCCGATCAAGAGTTTCACTGTTCGATGTCTGCTAGCAATGGCACGGTGTTGTAAAGGATAGCAAATAGCGAGAAACCGCTCACAACTTACAAGAGCAACTATAAACAGTGAAGCATAGTAGGTGGAACCTGTCACGAATTGATCAATGGCACATCCAGCTAAACCATTCGGATAAAACGAAACGTTATTTCTAAACGGGGACCAAAAGTAGACTGCTAGACTCACGACGCACGTATACATCAAGTAGACGGTATCAGATACGGCGAGATTAACAAGATACATATTTGTTATAGTTTTCATATGATTGGACTTATACACAACCGTAATGAATGAAATATTCAGCAACATGCCAATGATTGAGATCGAAGGTTGAACTTTCCCTAAAATTGTATTTTCAGATACCTTCCTGAAAATCAATTCTACCAAAAAGTCTGGTATGAATAGAGTTTCGTTGCCCTGGCACACCATACTGAAACTGAAAATTAAATGGTGACAATTGTATAGCATAGTTTTAAAACATGTACACAATTAAAGTGATTACGGTTATGGCTGACGAAAATAAAAGATAAGCGTTACAAGACAAGAACAAAATGAATCATGACCTCGGCGTCTAAGGTCACGAAGGGATCAACATTGGTCATACCTACACGGGTATAATGAGATATGTTCTGATTTAAACCGGACGTGTTGCATTGTTTGCCTTTTTTTATCAGACAAGAAATATAAATTCAATCAAAACCTTTTTTGTTGAAGGTTTCCGGGAGCAGTCAACATGGAGATTCGCGGTATGTGACCACAAACTGCGTCTAGTTATTCGTCGCGCATGAGTAATCCAAAGCTTTGTTTCTACAGTGGGCCAGGCTAATTTTGAGGGACATTTAAATGTGTAAAGAAGTGGTCACAGGTTTACTCCCCGATCATTTATTGCATATAGCCGCCATCTTGGATTTTTCAACTTTTTACCTTTTCTCATCAAGGACCTATTTTTTCTTCAATTTTTGAAGTCTGTTAGTAAATAGTATACAATAATCTTTCATATAAAACATGTTAATTGCTTGGCTTCGACTTAGTTACCTCTTTCTGACCATTTACACCTCACGGCCGCCATCTTGGATTTTCAGCCAAATTTCCATAATTTTACTAATTTTCGGCATTTTGAAACCAAGAATCAATTTTTTCTTCAATTTTCGAAGTTTCTAAGTAAAGCTTACACAATTATCTTTCATATAAGACACGTTAATTGCTTGGCTTCGACTTAGTTCTCTTTTTATGACCCTAATGGAATAAATGATCGAGATGTCTATGTAAAGCAACACCTGTGTGGTCTTGGATAATTAATACTGGCTTATACTTCTTTTTCACAGTGGGTGGAGTTTCTTTCAAAATTGGTAAACATTAAAAAAGTCCCTTACTTTTTAACTTTTGATTTAGATGATAATTTCATGCTTTAGGCAAATAGAACATTGTCTGTCTGCAAAGTATGAGGGTCATTCACAAAGTTCAACCTCCTTAACATCGCATATGAATGTCATCCTCATGACATTTGTCATGATTATCTGAATCATGGCTATACATTTAAAGGCACATTAAGTGGTGTTGAAAATTTTAAATGTTTAAAAATTTACTTCAGAATTCAAGATGAACATTAAAAATGGCCATTACTGTTGTTTCTACTAGCAAAAACACAGCAAAACTTGATTAAAACAATATCATCGCTATTTATTGAAAAACGCCCTCTATGCAAATATGGTTCGCGTTATGTATCACGTGTACTGCAGGGGGATACTGTCGGACGTAAAATGCTCGTCCCGCGGGACGAGCATTTTTTGAATCGACGTTTTCTTGCACATAGAGGGCTGATTTTTCTTAATCCTTATAGGTGTAAGTTCATACATGTAATACAATTATAAAAATATACTAATCCCAGTTTTTATCATAATTGAGGGTGCATCCTCCAACACATCTCTTAGTGCCCCTTTAAATTAAATGATGATTGATATCTGTTTCAGTCAGTTGTGGTCAAAGCCAGAGAGAAATGGACAACGGAAACAGAAAAGTACCCTCAAAATAAAATACTTTTTTCCTCTCCGTATTGTGTGGGATATAATAGCACGATTTTATATTGAAAATGGAAAAACAATGGATGTGATTTAAATATAATACGGAATTATCGTGTATGAATAAGCTTGTAAGCAATTTTATACTCTTGTAGTATAATATCAACTTGAATGTATAATTCATTTAGCATACTGGAATACTGCTAATCGGTCAAATTCGTTGTTACAATCCAGGTGAGCTAGAAAGATGAATGGGTGTCATTTCCACTAATTCTGGTATTACAAATCCAATAGAGGAGTCATTGTGTTGTTTTAGGGTTGACTCTGACCTCTTAATCTAAGATGGCCACTGTCTGCCATCTTGAAAAACCAAAAAATATACCGTCCTTGGCACCAATCTGCCGAGCACCTTATCACCCCTACTGGAGTAGACACCTATTTGTATGGTAGCGTATACTTATTTTGTTTGGTTCACCGCTTGAGTACGGATTTAAAACCAAAATCATTCATATGGGACACCAATAGACACCGTTGAATCACAGATGACTAAACTGTCTGACTAAATATATTCATGACATTGTGGTCCTTTTATGATCATGGTCCTTATTATGATCACCCTTGTGGTCCTTATTATGATCACTCGTGGTCATTGAATGATCACCCGTGGTCAATGGGACCACAAGGGATTAATATGGGACCACAGGGGATCAGTTAAGGATCAAAGAGGAACATTTAAGGGTCAAAAGGGGGATAATTTAAGGACCACAAGGGATCATTTAAGGACCACGGGGGGTAATTTAAGGACCACAAAGGATCATTTAAGGACCACAGGGGATCTTTTAAGGACCACAGGGGATCATTTAAGGACCACAGGGGATCTTTTAAGGACCACAGGGGATCGTTTAAGGACCACGGGGGATCTTTTAAGGACCACAGGGGATCATTTAAGGACCACGGGGGATCATTTAAGGACAACAAGGGATCATTTAATGACCATAGGGGATCATTTAACGACCACAGGGGATCATTTAACAACCACATATGGGAACATATTTAATGACCCCATGGGATCATTTAATGACCATATGGGAACATGTAATGACCACAGGGGACCATTTAATGACCACAGGGGATATTTAATGAACACAAGGGATCATGTAAGGACTACAGGGGATAATTTAAGGACCACATGGGATCATGTAAGGACCACAAGGGATCATTTAAGGACCACAGGGGATCATTTAAGGACCACGGGGGATCATTTAAGGACAACAAGGGATCATTTAATGACCATAGGGGATCATTTAACGACCACAGGGGATCATTTAACAACCACATATGGGAACATATTTAATGACCCCATGGGATAATTTAATGACCATATGGGAACATTTAATGACCACAGGGGACCATTTAATGACCACAGGGGATATTTAATGAACACAAGGGATCATGTAAGGACTACAGGGGATAAATTAAGGACCACATGTGATCATTTAAGGACCACATGGGATCATTTAAGGACCACAGGGGATCTTTTAAGGACCACAGGGGATCATTTAAAGACCACATGGGATCATTTAATGACCACATGGGATCATTTAAGGACCCCAGGGGATCATTTAAGGACCACAGGGGATCATTTAAGGACCACATGATATCATTTAAGGACCACAGGGATCATTTAAGGACCACAAGGGATCATTTAAGGACCACATGGGATCTTTTAAGGACCACAGGGGATCATTTAATGACCACATGAGATCATTTAAGGACCACATGGGATCATTTAAGGACCATAAGGGATCATTTAAGGACCACAGGGGATCTTTTAAGGACCACAGGGGATCATTTAATGACCACAGGGGATCATTTAATGACCACAGTGGATCATTTAATGACCACAGGGGATCATTTAATGACCACAGGGGATCATTTAATCACCACAGGGGATCACTTAATGACACACAGGGGATCATTTAACCACCACAGGGGATCATTTAATCACCACAGGGGATCACTTTATGACCACAGGGGATCATTTAATGACAACATGGGATCATTTAAGGACCATAAGGGATCATTTAACGACCACAGGGGATCTTTTAAGGACCACAGGGGATCATTTAATGACCACAGGGGATCATTTAATGACCACAGTGGATCATTTAATGACCACAGGGGATCATTTAATGACCACAGGGGATCATTTAATCACCACAGGGGATCACTTAATGACACACAGGGGATAATTTAATCACCACAGGGGATCATTTAATTACCACAGGGGATCATTTAATCACCACAGGGGATCACTTAATGACCACATGGGATCATTTAAGGACCATAAGGGATCATTTAAGGACCACAGGGGATCTTTTAATGACCACAGGGGATCATTTAATGACCACAGGGGATCATTTAATGACCACAGTGGATCATTTAATGACCACAGGGGATCATTTAATGACCACAGGGGATCATTTAATCACCACAGGGGATCACTTAATGACACACAGGGGATCATTTAATCACCACAGGGGATCACTTAATGACACACAGGGGATCATTTAAGGATCACAGGGGATCGTTTAAGGACCACAAGGGAACATTTAAAGACCATACGGGCTCATTTAATGATCATTTAATGACCACATGGGATATTTAATGACCACATGGGATATTTAATGACCACATGGGATGTTTAATGACCACAAGGGATCATTTAAGGACCATAACACTGATCATTTAATGACCACACCTGATCATTTAATGACCACAGCAGACCATTTAATGACTACAAGGGATCATTTAATGACCACAGGGGATCACTCAATGACCACAGGGATCACTCAATGACCACAGGGGATCATTCAATGACCACCACAGGGGATCTTTCAATGACCACCACAGGGGATCATTCAATGACCACAAGTTATAGCATTATAACCCCATGCAATAATTTAAAGATTCGACTGGTTGTTAAACAATGTTAAATAACCCCAGGTGATCGTTTAATGAACACAATATTGACCACACACAATCATTTAATGACCGCGAATGGTCATTTAATAACTCAGACGATAATTTACTAACCCTCAATTGAGATCATTATATAACTCGCATCACCCTGTGATCAATTAATAACACAAACGGTGAAATAATGAATGATGAATTATTTAATGACCATGTGACAGTTGAATTTCGCCCAAACAATGGTGGACCACGGCTACCTTTGATTTCTAAGTCTAAGCTAGAATCAATTTAGGTCCTTTAAAGTAACTTTCGTTTATTTTTTTTACCAAACAGGCTAAATAGACATTTGGATGAATCTTTTAGCACAATTTGATACCAACCATGACACCTAACAACAAAGATAAACCATGATTAGCACAATTTATAGCAAATTAATCACTTTTCAAAAGGCACATTTTCACAACACTACGCGGGAAAAAACACCAATTGTTAACAAGCACATACATGTAAGCCATATCGGTCCCGTGTTGATTGCTGCGCATTTCCCCTCAATGCGCGGGCTAATTCAAATTCAAAGTGTCACGCATGGGGGTGAAGGATATGAATGTAAATGGATTTTTATTGAAAAGAGAACATGGACCGATTAATCCAAAAAAAATAGTCGTACAAGATCTTCATTTTTATCATATCGGTACAATTAATTTGAACAATTTGAGTTGACAGAGTCAACAGCATTTTATGTTACATCAATCTGAAACAAGAGAAATTAATGATATAATTACTGACTGATGTGTAAATGTGTGTTATTTAAAATGCTTCATTGATATCGACAGCTAACCCAAACCAAACCAAACCAAACCAAAGTGTATCCCTAAAATGTTTTTTAAAGGAAATTTCTATGGAGAATATTAATTATTTTAAACACATTTTTCACGTCTGGCCCGAAATGTGCAAGCCATATTTGTGTATAAAAAGGTTGCGCAACAATATACCCTTTCCATTTGACCATTTCCAAAATAAAAAATGGAAATTACAATTCTCACAATTTAACGAAACGTGTCACTGAAAAATTCAGAGAGCAATCTTCCTGTGAGATTTGGCATTAATGTGCACTACGCGCATACAATACATCATTGCGTGTAAATGCTGCATCATAGGCGGTATGAGATCGCGATGGTGATTTTAATCCATATAAAAAAAATATATAACTCATTTTATCTTTAAAGGGGGTGGGGTCTTTAATGAACCAATATCTAGAACCCCGAGTTATATTTATAGATTAATGCCTTGTACATGTACATCTCACTTTACATGTATATTATATCAAAATAATATGATTAACAGGTGCAATATTGGCCATTTAGTAACGTTAGTCACAATTTTTTCTCAGTTTATAAGGGGTGCCTTTCTTGGGTCTTCTGAACCCTTTAATCACCCCTTAGCAGCCCTGGTTGCATATGATTATGTATTAGACACTGTCTCCTTGTTGTTCTATATAATTTGAGCAATTTGTTTTTAGCTTTTTCTCATTTTTGAGGACATTTTGAATAAGTTTTTTATTTTTAATATTTTTTTAAAGAAAAAGGGTACTTTTTCAAAATCCTCTTGAACGCGTTTCTTAATTTCCTTGCATTCACTTCGCTATCAATAGGATTGGGAAAAGTAATCTATATCATACTTGAAAGTTCTTTTTAACCAGGAATATATTTGTTTGTGATGTACCCATTTCTTTACACTTTTTATGAAACAGACCTTGTTCAGAAGAGACGCCTGTTTTACTGGTATTTAAGGTGAAATACGCATTTAGGGTGTGTCTTGAAAATCAGAGTATTATATTTGAGTTACCCCGCCCCCTCCCTCCTCCGGTGATGGCCTAATACTAATAACAGATAACACAGTTCCAATTGACATATCCCATCGTCAGATATGTGGTGGCAAGAAAATAAATACAAATACATCAAAAATAAATTACCAATTACCTTTAAAACGCTTAAATTCATGCTTATGGCAAAATGAGCCCAAAAAGCACCTAAAAAGCACCCAAAGTAGCCCAAAAGCACTCACAAATGCCATAGTATGACTGTTAATTTTTATTTTTGAGATTTACTTATCACATATTTCTAATTATATCATAAGAGGTGGTGTGCAAATGTTTTACATGCCAAGTACTCCCATTCTATCAATTTCAATACCATCAAAAATTCAAAACAAGATGGCCGCCAAAAGTAGCCCAAAAAGCGCCCCAAGACACCACTTAAAAAATTCCCACCCAGAATTTTTGAAATCTACACAACATTTTGATCAAAATATGAAATTTGTGGAGATTGTTTATAAAATGCCCGAATGTTTACATAAGCCTATGTACTAACAGCTTGGCAGTCCATGTCCATGCATTATGAATAAACCAGTAGTGTATGCATACTGTAATTTCATATTCAAACACCATTTATATCAAATGCAGTCAATGTAACTACGTCTTAAAGTGTACTGAATGAAATTTAGACATGTTTCAGTAAGTAAGACATATTTTCGGAATTTGCGTTTTGTTTTAAAACGATGTGTTTAAAGTCAAAGTTAAACGCTAGGTCACAAGTCATTGGTAATGGTACGTGAACGTTAACGTCACGGATGTTATTTCTTTGATGTGGATAGAGTTTCGCCAGTATTCAGTGCGGAAGTGTGAAAGGGTGTATAAACCCGGATAGAATCCGTATTGTTAATTATAACGTGAATACGCCCTGTTGACCATTATTAACACCATTTAATAGAAATTCGTGACTTTTCAAAATTGACATGTCCATCAATATCCTTTTCATTCATGCCATTCACGTGCCACACACAGCATTTTCTCGCCTTTTGCGTGCGTTGAAAAGTCACCGATTTTTGTTGTTATTAAATGGTGTTAAATGGTGTATCTGTGTTATTTACTGGGATGTTTGATATCAAATTGCTCCGAAAAGATTGATTTAAATGTCTGTCCAGCCTGTTTGGACACAAACTAATCGGAAGATACTGTATAGGACATACACAAGGTGTATGACTTTCTTTTGATGAGCACTTCATTATATTCCTTTATAAATCGATTCAAATTAAATCAAATGCCAGGGTTTGAGTAATACTAAGACACTCGAGGGGATGTATTGCCATTCTATGTACATTCTGCTTTGAGACAAAATTGCAACAATCAGTGGACGAACTACACACCCAGGCTTGGAAAATCTACCACGGTTTGATAGCAGCTTGGATTATATTACTGAGACTCAAATTTAAACATCCATTACGAGCCGCGAAATCCGTGAACCGTCCTAGCTAGTTTGAAAAATATTACTCTGAACATGGTTTCATACTCATAAACTACAAATGGTGGTGTATGGAAACAATTATTCACTAGAGCGGTTCTCGGGATTAGCGGTTTTCGGATTTGGCGGTTCTCCTGTGGTTATGCCTGGTGAATCATTTGTTTGCATACAAATAAAGCTAAGAGGGTGTATAGAATGCATAATCATTGTTTCAAATATGTGCAGTTTAAAAACAGAACCTAATCATAAAATGTTCTCATACCATTTTGTTGTGTATGTCTTTGCATGATGACACCCATTTTTTCCCTGTTCCGCTGTGGCGCTGTCAGTCATGTTTTCCTTCTGCTATAAAGCATTTAAGAAGGACATTCTGGTAGACTCATGCAGGGGGAGGAACACGAAGGTTGGCATATTTGGTTCATATTTTGTATATTGAGTGAGTGCCCCAAGTTATGACCAGTGGTGAAATAAAAAAATTCTCCGACCCCCATAGGCTGAGATTCATGACCCCCCTAAATGTGGCCCCCCTGGAACGGCAATTATATAACAAAAAGTAATAAAAGTAGTACATTGGATGAGTCCAAACGAACAGAAAGGTATTGCCAATGAGAATCAAACTTCTCATGAGGTAAACTAGTACCCTCCTCTTTGTAAATATGATAAGATGTGTGAAAAAAGTTATTGGGTTAGTCTATTTTTTCAAAGGGGTGTTTTCCTATTTTCGTGTTTTCAGGAAACTTTAAAAAATGCAATTATTGGACAAAATTTGATTAAAAAAACAAAAACTTTCATATTTTTTTTAATTTTTAATTTTAACATATAATCTATTTATATCATTGCTTAATCGAATTTAAAAGTCCAAATAATGGTATCCCCTCTGATTCAGTATAAACCAACCTCAAAAAGACAAGCAGTTTTGTAAAAGTATAAAAATGCACATTTGTAATTATGCTGAGTTTTCTTCAAATGGTTTGTGTAATAATCTTTTTTATGCAAATGCAACTACTCCTTGGACACAAAGTAGGGCCAACATAGTCCTTTTATGTCATTAACCATTGTTTATAGGTCATACCATTTTATTGGAGGGGTGTTTTTGTCAATACATTATCTGAATTGCACTAAAATAGATGCCTTGTTGATCGTTAAGTTAAATAACGGGTTGTTTTCTCGGGCCACCCACTCAAATATACCACTACCCCTACACCACTCACCCCACACCACAACACCCCAACCAACCCCAACCCAACACAACCCACTCCACCACCCCTTAAAACGGAGTGTCAAGCAACAGGGTTATGATATAGGGAGTAACCCTAGCGCTTTACATCACGCATCAGGGTGAGCTATTGGGTGTGTATATAACAAAGACCTAAGACCTAAGACCAAAGACCAAAGACCAAAGACCTAAGACCTAAGACCTAAGACCTAAGACCTAAGACCTAAGACCTAGAAAACAAAGACCTAAGACCCTAGGGTGTGTATAAAACAAAGACCTAGAAAACAAAGACCTAAGACCCTAGGGTGTGTATAAAACAAAGACCTAGAAAGCAAAGACCTAAGACCCTAGGGTGTGTATAAAACAAAGACCTTAGACAAAATTATGAGTTACTGCCAATCCCTATAGTATACCTTAATATATGAGCACCCAACCCCTCCCCGGTAAATTGAAGTGAAGTAGTACACTGCTCGCAAGTGTTACGAAATTGCAATAAAGATTGTTTAAAAAAAAGTTCCTTTGCCCATCCCTTGTAGAAAACAAAGTCCCTAGGGTGTGTATAAAACAAAGACCTAAGACCCTAGGGTGTGTATAAAACAAAGACCTTAGACAAAAGTATGAGTTACTGCCAATCCCTATAGTATACCTTAATATATGAGTGTACCCCCCCCCCCCCCCACCGGTAAATTGAAGTCAAGTAGTTATACCTTAATATGTGAATCCCCCCCAGTAAAAATTGAAGTGAAGTAGTACACTGCTCGCAAGTGTAACGGAATTGCAATAAAGATTGTTTAAAAAAGTTCCTTTGCCCATCACCAGTAGAAAACAAAGACCCTAGGGTGTGTATAAAACAAAGACCTTAGACAAAATTATGAGTTACTGCCAATCCCTATAGTATACCTCAATATATGAGTGTACCCCCCCCCCCCCCCCCCCTTACCGGTAAATTGAAGTCAAGTAGTTATACCTTAATATGTGAATACCCCCCCCCCCCCAGTAAAAATTGAAGTGAAGTAGTACACATGCTCGCAAGTATTACGAAATTGCAATAAAGATTGTTTTAAAAAAGTTCCTTTGCCCATCCCTAGTAGAAAACAAAGTCCCTAGGGTGTGTATAAAACAAAGACCTATGACCCTAGGGTGTGTATAAAACAAAGACCTTAGACAAAATTATGAGTTACTGCCGATCCCTATAGTATACCTTAATATATAAGTACCCACCCACCGGTAAAATTAAGTCAAGTAGTTATACCTTAATATGTGAATACCCCCCCCCCCCCGGTAAAAAATGAAGTGAAGTAGTACACTGCTTACCGGTGGGGGGGGGGGGGGGGGGTCTTAGGTTAGAAGTTGAGAGGGGGTAAACTACTAACCTAAGACTCCCTCTGAAATGTCCTAAAAATCAGTTTTAAATACACGATGATAGTGGATAAGTTGTTTAGAGGGGATGAGGGATCATTTGAATCCATTTTGGCGCCAAAATTCCAAGGGTCTTAGGTTAGTAGTTGAGAGGGGGGTACCTAAGACCCCCTCTCAAATGTCCTAAAATCAGTTTTAAATACACGAGGATGGATAGGTTGTTTAGAGGATATGAGGGGTCATTTGAATCCATTTTGGCGCCAAAATTCCAAGGGTCTTAGGTTAGTAGTTGAGAGGGGGGTAAACTACTAACCTAAGACCCCCTCTCAAATGTCCTAAAAATTAGTTTTAGATACACGAGGATAGTGGATAAGTTGTTTAGAGGGATGAGAATTCATTTGAATCTATTTTGGCGCCAAAATTCCAAGGGTCTTAGGTTAGTAGTTTTGGCGCCAAAATGGATTCAAATGATCCGTCATCCTCTCCAAACAACTTATCAACTATCCTTGTGTATATAAAAGTGATTTTTAGGACATTTGGGAAGGGGTCTTAGGTTAGTAGTTTACCCCCTCTCAACTACTAACCTAAGACCCTTGGATTTTGGCGCCAAAATGGATTCAAATGATCCGTCATCTTCTCCAAACAACTTATCAACTATCCTCGTGCATATAAAAGTGATTTTTAGGACATTTGGGAGGGGGTCTTAGGTTAGTAGTTTACCCCCTCTCAACTACTAACCTAAGACCCTTGGATTTTTGGCGCCAAAATGGATTCAAATGATCCGTCATCCTCTCTAAACAACTTATCAACTATCCTCGTGTATATAAAACTGATTTTTAGGACATTTGGGAGGGGGTCTTAGGTTAGTAGTTTACCCCCCTCTCAACTACTAACCTAAGACCCTTGGATTTTTGGCGCCAAAATGGATTCAAATGATCCGTCATCCTCTCTAAACAACTTATCAACTATCCTCGTGTCTATAAAACTGATTTTTAGGACATTTGAGAGGGGGTCTTAGGTTTTGGGTCTTAGTTTTTGGGTCTTAGGTTTTGGGTCTTAGTTTTTGGGTCTTAGTTTTTGGGTCTTAGGTTTTGGGTCTTAGTTTTTGGGTCTTAGTTTTTGGGTCTTAGGTTTTGGGTCTTAGTTTTTGGGTCTTAGGTTTTGGGTTTTAGGTCTTAGGTCTTAGGTTAGTAGACACCCCGAGTATCTAGGGGAATTACCAACAACTCCGTTTATGGTCTAATATTTTTTTTAAAATAATTTAGCTTGGAAACAAAAAAAGTTTCACCTTCTAGAGAATGAGCTATTTGATCATTATTTGTGCATTATCAAACAATATACATTTTACTATCACCAGTTAAATGTTGAACTCAATTATTATGGTTATTAAATTTTGTTTGATTAATTTAAGGGTTGGATGCATATGTAAAACATTGATTGCTGAGTACTGACAAAGCAAGATATAAAGTACGGTACAATTCATGAAAATGCACAAAGAGGGTATAATAGGAACACAGAAAAGGTGATAAAGGCAAATAAACACCCCTCTTATATAATGGAATGCTCTTAATTCTGCTCATTAACAATGCTCAGATTAAAGAATGAATACTGAATATGACTAATTAGTATATGTTCTACTTTGTACAATTACCAAGCTGTATTAAATGCGTCAAATGTATAACCATTATAGGACATACACCCCTACGTAATAATGGTATCAACCTTGTATGGTCATGTGTTTGAGCCAGCATACAATAAGCATACCCATGTGTATTCATATGGTTCAAGTAAAAACAACTTGTGTATTATTCGGTGCCAACATTAAAGTTTAAAATGCTATGTAAATTGTGAATTCCCTATAAAAATAATGGAATAACCCTCTTTTAAGAGGGTTAAACCATTTAAAATGGTTACACGAGTGAGCCGGTCAAATGATGAGTTTATTGGACTGAGTGGGAAACTAAATGGGGAACAATTTGTTTGACAATGGTTCAAAACAAGTCAATATGGAAGGGGAAATGGGCATCAAATACATTATAATATTTGCTGAAAATACAAAAGTGTACCTTCATTAATGTCATGTGATCAAAATACTCATCATGGCACCATTATTTGAAATGCATTTTTAAAAACAATAATAATAGGGTAGTGCATGGCGCAAATATTAAAAAAATTAAAATATATGAACATTGTTTGTTTTTTAAATGAAAACGGTGAAAAATCACACTTTTGAGATATTTCTAAAACCATGAAAAGTAGCACCACCCCTATTCTTCATAATGGAACATTCCAAAATATTTTTTAGTTGTTTTGTGTATTTTTGAATAGTAGAAAGATGTCACATCAGATGTACGAAAAGAGAAAGTGATTAAAGGTACCTTCATTGTTATAAACATAGCAACAAATGTCTCCTAAATTCATTATTATCAAGTTTTCAACGGGGCTATTTTAGCCTCGTTTTGAGGGGCTAGTATATCTCCCTAAGGGGGGTACCTGAGAATTTTTCATACTGATATTCATGAATGCTTTGAGGAACACAACAAAACTTCATAGTATGAGTAAAAAATGCTGACCCCTCTTTTCCTGGATTTTGCAATACTGCATGGTTTTCTCAGAATGTCTGTGTTAATATTCCATTTGTATTTACTTTTTCACTCTCTGATTTTCCTGGTCCGCTGAGGCGCTGTGGCGTTGTTCCCGATGACACCCATTTTTTCCTCTATCCCTCTGTTCCGCTGTGGCGGTCCCGATGACACCCATTTTTCCCCTGTTCCGCTGTGGCGCTGGTCAGCCATGTTTTCCTTCTGCTATAAAGAATTTTATATTCCATTTGTATTTACTTTTTTCTACTCTCTAATTTTCCTGGTCCGCTGTGGCGCTGTGGCGGCCTCGATGACACCCTTTTTCGTCTGTTCCGCTCTGGCGGTCCCGATGACACCCAATTTTTTCCCTGTTCCGCTGAGGCGCTGGTCAGCCATGTTTTCCTTCTGCTATAAAGCATTTTATATTCCATTTGTATTTACTTTTTTCTACTCTCTAATTTTCCTGGTCCGCTGTGGCGCTGTGGCGGCCTCGATGACACCCATTTTCGGCTGTTCCGTTGTGGCGGTCCCGATGACACCCATTTTTTCCCTGGTCCGCTGTGACGCTGGTCAGCCATGTCTTCCTTCTGCTATAAAGCATTTTATTTTCCATGTGTATTTACTTTTTCACTCTTTAATTTTCCTGGTCCGCTGTGGCGCTGTGGCGGCCCCGATGACACCCATTTTTTCCCTGTTCCGCTGTGGCGCTGGTCAGCCATGTCTTCCTTCTGCTATAAAGCATTTAATATTCCATGTGTATTTACTTTTTCACTCTCTAATTTTCCTGGTCCGCTGTGGCGCTGTGGCGGCCCCGATGACACCCATTTGTTCCTCTGTTCCATTGTGGCGGTCCCGATGACACCTATTTTCCTTGTTCCGCTGTGGCGGTCCCGATGACACCCATTTTTCCTGTTCCGCTGTGGCGCTGGTCAGCCATGTCTTCCTTCTGCTATAAAGCATTTTATTTTCAATGTGTATTTACTTTGTCACTCTCTAATTTTCCTGGTCCGCTGTGGCGCTGTGGCGGCCCCGATGACACCCATTTTTGTCCCTGTTCCGCTGTGGCGGTCCCGATGACACCCATTTTCCCTGTTCCGCTTTAGCGCTTGTCAGCCATATCTTCCTTCTGCTATGAAGCATTTTATTTTCCATGTGTATTTACTTTTTCACTCTCTAATTTTCCTGGTCCGCTGTGGCGCTGTGCCGGTCCCGATGACACCCTTTTCCCCCTGTTCCGCTGTGGCGCTGGTCAGTAATGTCTTCCTTCTGCTACAAAGCATTTTATATTCCATGTGTATTTACTTATTCACTCTCTAATTTCCTGGTCCGCTGTGGCGCTGTGGCGGCCCCGATTACACCCATTTTTCCCTCTGTTCCGAAAAAATTGGTGTCATCAGGACC
Organism: Ophiura sarsii; assembly: GCA_035610835.1. Lineage (NCBI taxonomy): Eukaryota > Metazoa > Echinodermata > Ophiuroidea > Amphilepidida > Ophiuridae > Ophiura > Ophiura sarsii. The sequence goes on from CM069449.1 coordinate 46,771,489, forward strand.
GCTACAGCGGAACAGCGGACCAGGAAAATTAGAGAGTAGAAAAAAGTAAATACAAATGGAATATAAAATGCTTTATAGCAGAAGGAAAACATGGCTGACCAGCGCCACAGCGGAACAGGGAAAAAATGGGTGTCATCGTGCCTGCCACAGTGGAACAGACGAAAAAGGGTGTCATCGAGGCCGCCACTGAGGCAATCGGGCCCGCCGCAGCGCCAGAGCGGACCAGGAAAATTAGAGAGTGAAAAAGTAAATACAAATGGAATATTAAATGCATTATAGCAGAAGGAAAACATGTTTGACCAGCGCCACAGCGGAACAGGGGGAAAATGGGTGTCATCGTGACTGCCACAGAGGAACAGGGGGAAAATGGGTGTCACCAGGCCCCACAGCGGAACAGGAAAATTAGAGAGTGAAAAAGTAGATACAAATGGAATATAAACTGCTTTATAGCAGAAAGAAAACATGGCAGACTAGCGCCACAGCGGAATAGAGGAAAAATGGGTGTCATCGCGACCGCCACAGCGCCACAGCGAACCAGGAAAATTAGAGAGTGAAAAAGTAAATACAAATGGAATATTAAATGCATTATAGCAGAAGGAAAACATGTTTGACCAGCGCCACAGCGGAACAGGGGGAAAATGGGTGTCATCAGGCCCGCCAAAGCGCCCCAGCGGAACAGGAAAATTAGAGAGTGAAAAAATAAATACAAATGGAATATAAATGCTTTATAGCAGAAGGAAAACGTGGCTTACCAGCGCCACAGCGGAACAGGGAAAAATGGGTGTCATCGGGACCGCCACAGCGGAACAGAGGCAAAAATGGGTGTCGTCGCCGGCCGCCACATCGCCACAGTGGACCAGGAAAATTAGAGAGTGAAAATGTAAATACAAATGGAATATAAAATGGCTTCATAGCAGAAGGAAAGCATGGCTGACTAGCGCCACAGCGGAACAGAGGAAAAATGGGTGTCATCGGGGCCGCCACAGCGGAACATGGAAATTGCATAGTCAAAAAGGTAAATATAATGTTGAATATAAAATGTTTCGTAGTTGTAGGAAAACATGGCGTACCGGCGCCACAGCGGAACAGGGGGGAAATGGGTGTCACCGGACCGCCACAGCGGGACAGGGAAATTGCATAGTCAAAAAGGTAAATATAATGTTGAATATAAAATGCTTCGTAGCTGTAGGAAAACATGGCGTATCGGCGCCACAGCGGGACAGGGGGAAAACGGGTGTCACCGGGACCGCCACAGCGGAACACGGAATTGTATAGTCTAAAAAGTTGTGTGTAATCACGGGCGCCACAGAAGAGCAGGGGTTTTATCGGGTGTCATTACGCGCGCCACATGGAATCAGGAAAAGTAACGAGTGGAAAATTTATATATATTTTCATAAAACTAAAATGCTTTATAGATGAAGGAACAAATGGCTTGTAACGGAGTGGTGCCACAGCGGAACAGGCAAAATATGGGGTCACCTGGGGCAAAATTTCGTGCCGTCTTACACCATGTACACTAAGGACAAACCCATTTATGGTAAGTTGCACTGTAGTCAAAAAGAAGGCGACTGCAATAAATAGGGTTTATGAAGATCATTTTCCAAAGGCATATTCTTCACTTTTACAATGTTTGCCTGTTTGATTAATATTAAAAGACCCTTTTGGCAGCTGTCCATTCAATTTGGAGTCCCTCAGGGTTCAGTTGTAGGTGCACCTGGATTCACCTACTACTCTGCTCCGCTTAGTGACATAATCAACTTACATGGATTAGACCACACCATCTACGCGGACGACACACAACTACCTGTGTTTTGACCCCTGTGATCGTGACTCCAAGATAGACCGCCTTGAAGGTTGTATCAAAGACATCAAAGCCTGGGCAGTTCAGAACAAGATGAAGTTCAATGATGCTAAAACTGAATTTCTTCACTTTCACTCCAAATTCTCTGCTTGCAATCTCCCGACCTCCCTCACAATCGGAGACTCTTCAGTTGATCTATCTCATGAAGCTAGAAACCTGGGCATTCTATTTGACAATACCCTAGTAATGGAAAAGCACATCTCAACTATTTGTCGTGCCGGATAGGCGTGTATTCGCCGCTTAGGAAAGCTCAGAAAATATCTTGATGAGGCTGCTACAGAGAAGCTCGCTCACGCCTTTATTACGTCAAGAATTGACTGCTGTAACAGTCTTCTACTAGGTCTTCCGGATAAACTCATAATGCAACTTCACTTCAACGACTGCATAATGCCACTGTTCGCCTCATCTGTTGCACTAAACGATCCGAACACATCACCCGGTTCTCCTCAAGCCCCACTGGCTCCCTGTACGTCAAAAGCTCACATACAAGACTCTTCTTCTAACATTCAAATGCCTCCACTGTATGGCACCTAAATATCTGTGTGAGCTGATATCACCGTACAAACCAACGCGCACTCTATGTTCGTCAACTTTGACACTGCTCGCTGTCCCCAAATCACCAAGGACAAATACATATGGGGCTCGGGCCTTCGCGGTACAAGCTCCAGCACTATTGAACAATCTACCAGAAACAATCCGAAGCATCAAGTTGATCAATCGTTTTAAGACATCCGTGAAAACTTATTTGTTTAACCAATACTACAACTGATTTTTAGAACTTTATTTAAACTGTATGGTATTTTTGAGTGTATATTTCTTTATATTAGTCGAGAAACGACTAATATACTGTATTCTACCTGTTTCTTCTTCTTCTTATATTAGTCGAGAAACGACTAATATACTGTATTCTACCTGTTTCTTCTTCTTTCTTCTTTCTTCAGCCATGGGACCTATAGCTCCGTAACCATTGACCCGAATTTGACCATATTTGGTCATAAGAATTCTTATGTGCACCACTACTCAGGTTGTAAAGCATAAGGGGTCAAAGGTCACACAGGGGTCACTAGGGGTCAAAACGTGATTTTCACTGAAAACGCATTTGCAATTTAGTGAAATGACCTAGGATCTTCAGAATTGGTCAACATGTTCCTTTTGACCGTACGCATGTACAATAGTTCGGTTTTTAAAATCAAAAAATATTTGGGGTCAGTAGGGGTCAAAATGTAAATTTTTCTCCATTCACTCAAAACCCTACTTGTCCGAGGGAAAATAACTGATGATACTCAGAATTGGTCAAAAGATTCCTTGGATCAATGTTCATATAGGGTGTTCAGCGATTAAAAGTGACATGTCAAATGGGGTCACTAGAGGTCATTGACCTAAACAGGGATAAAATGTGAGACATGCTCCGATATTGACCGGTCATATCTCATTTTGTAGGTATTGATGAGACAAGAACAAAAGTCAATCATATTGTTAAGGTCAAAGGTCAAGAAAAGGTCACTAGGGGTCAAAATGTAAATTTTCACTCCATTCACTCAAAATGCTACTTGTCCGAGAGGAAATGACCTATGATTGTCAGAATTTGTCAAAAGATTCCTTGGATCAATGTTCATATAGGGTGTTCAGCGATTAAAAGTGACATGTCAAATGGGGTCACTAGGGGTCATTGACCTAAATAGGGGGAAAATGTAAGACATGCTCCGATTTTGACCGGGTTTCTTTTATTTTGTGGGCATTGATGAGACAAGAACAAAAGTTAATCATGAAGTTAGGGTCAAAGGTCAAGAAAAGGTCACTAGGGGTCAAAATGTAAATATTCACTCCATTCACTCAAAATGCTACTTGTCTGAGAGGAAATGCTTGATGATTGGCAAACATGGTCTCAACGGTCTCAAATAAATAAGAGCACACTGTCATCAGCAGGTCAAAGGTCAACACGCCCTCGACTAATATCCGTGATCTATGATCACAGTTCATATCTAGTATGTTTTTGTATTTGGTTGACAAAAACAAGAAATCTTTCTTTCTTCCGTCATGGGACCTATAGCTCCGTAACCATTGACCCGATTTTGACCATATTTGGTCATAAGAACCCTTATGTGCACCACTACTCAGGTTGTAAAGCATAAGGGGTCAAAGGTTACACAGGGGTCACTAGGGGTCAAAACGTGATTTTCACTTAAAACGCATTTCCAATTTAGTGAAATGACCTAGGATCGTCAAAATTGGTCCACATATTCCTTTTGACCGTACGCATGTACAAAAGAACGGTTTTTAAAATTAAAAATCATTTGGGGTCACTAGGGGTCAAAATGTAAATTTTACTCCATTCACTCAAAACACTACTTGTCCGAGGGAAAATGACTGATGATACTCAGAATTGGTCAAAAGATTCCTTGGATCAATGTTCATATAGGGTCCTTCCACATTAAAAGTGACATGTCAAACAGGGTCACTAGGGGTCATTGAACTTTACAGGGGGAAAATATAAGGCATGCTCTGATTTTGACCGGGTTTCTTTTATTTTGTGGGCATTGATGAGACAAGAACAAAAGTTAATCATACCGTTAAGATCAAAGGTCAAGAAAAGGTCACTAGGGGTCAAAATGTACATTTTCACTCCTCGCACTCAAAATACTACTTGTCCAAGAGATAATGACCTATGATTGTCAGAATTGGTCAAAAGATTCCTCTCATCCATGTTCATATAGGGTCTTTCTCCACTAAAAGTGACATGTCACACGGGGTCACTAGAGGTCATTGAACTTTACAGGTGAAAATCTTAAAACATGCTCCGATTTTGACGGGACTACCGTTTTCCTGTGCGCATTGATCAGCCAAGCAAAAAAGTCAATTACAAGTTTTGGGTCAGAGGTCAAGAAAAGGTCACTAGGGGTTCAACTGTATTTATTTACTCCATTTACCACTCGAAGGGGTTAACATGTAACACACCCGACTAATATTCGTGATCTCCGATCACAGGTCATGTCTAGTTCTTCTTCTTTCTTCTTTCTTCAGCCATGTGACCTATAGCTCCGTAACCATTGACCCGAATTTGATCATATTTGGTCATAAGAACCCTTATGTGCACCACTACTCAGGTTGTAAAGCATAAGGGGTCAAAGGTCACACAGGGGTCACAGTGATTTTCAGTGAAAACGCATTTGCAATTTAGTGAAATGACCTAGGATCTTCAGAATTGGTCAACATGTTTCTTTTGACCGTACGCATGTACAATAGTTCGGTTTTTAAAATCAAAAAATATTTGGGGTCAGTAGGGGTCAAAATGTAAATTTTTCTCCATTCACTCAAAACCCTACTTGTCCGAGGGAAAATAACTGATGATACTCAGAATTGGTCAAAAGATTCCTTGGATCAATGTTCATATAGGGTGTTCAGCGATTAAAAGTGACATGTCAAATGGGGTCACTAGAGGTCATTGACCTAAACAGGGATAAAATGTGAGACATGCTCCGATATTGACCGGTTATATCTCATTTTGTAGGTATTGATGAGACAAGAACAAAAGTCAATCATATTGTTAAGGTCAAAGGTCAAGAAAAGGTCACTAGGGGTCAAAATGTAAATTTTCACTCCATTCACTCAAAATGCTACTTGTCCGAGAAGAAATGACCTATGATTGTCAGAATTTGTCAAAAGATTCCTTGGATCAATGTTCATATAGGGTGTTCAGCGATTAAAAGTGACATGTCAAATGGGGTCACTAGGGGTCATTGACCTAAATAGGGGGAAAATGTAAGACATGCTCCGATTTTGACCGGGTTTCTTTTATTTTGTGGGCATTGATGTGACAAGAACAAAAGTTAATCATGAAGTTAGGGTCAAAGGTCAAGAAAAGGTCACTAGGGGTCAAAATGTAAATATTCACTCCATTCACTCAAAATGCTACTTGTCTGAGAGGAAATGCTTGATGATTGGCAAACATGGTCTCAACGGTCTCAAATAAGAGCACACTGTCATCAGCAGGTCAAAGGTCAACACGCCCTCGACTAATATCCGTGATCTATGATCACAGTTCATATCTAGTTTGTATTTTATTGCATTTTTTTATATTTCATACTGTGCATATTTACTTTGTAAATTTTTATTGCTGCTCTCTTTTTTCATATTTTTTTCGTTGTACGGCGCTCAGAGGCTTTTTGTATTAAGCGCCTAAGAAATGTCTTGTTATTATATTATTATATACTATATCCTTGAAATTAATCTTTCTAAAAGTGAAAAGAGTCTATCAAAAGGGTTATTTATATTCAAATAATATAAATGAGATTTTATTTTGTTTGGTTATTTGGGAAACAATATTCACAATTAATTTTTTTTCGACTCTGTTGCATGGTCAATGCATTGATAATTTGCAAGTACAAACTTGCAATATGTTTGTCATTTATTGGAATAGCTTTATTGTGGTTATTTTCTGTGGTACTGTTATCAAATGGGGAAAATTATGAATTAAAAGTACAATTTACACAAGCAAAGAATGAAAAGAACTATGCAATAAGTGTTTATAATAAACAGTAACTGTTTATTAATAGGAGAGCAGATTCCAGAGAAAATATGCTCCCTTAAGGAGATACCGGCAATTACGATACACATTGGAATTGTTTCAATAAATTGAAAGTAATGTGTTTGAGCCTTCATGTCATGAAATTTGCAATCATTTGGAGCGATAGTTTTTAAGTTCCAGCCTAATTTGCATAGAATTTACATATTATTGTGTATAAGATGGATTTTACATTTACACGTCATAGCGTCAAACTAACACGACATATCGACTTCTGGTAAAATGCAAGCTTTAAGCAACATATCAGGCTATCAAATAATACCAATATTTGTACAAAACGTTTAAAGCAACATGTATATTTGTGCATAAAATTAACCCAATTTTGTATTTTTTTTGTTTTCACCAATTTCCGTTTATTGTAATTAGACGTTATTAAAACAAATCGGAATATTTTGTTGGATATTCTTAATAACCAATATAATTGCTACTTGTGGTGAGAATTACAGGCTCAAAAACCATATAAAACTCAATTAACACCAAAAAACTTAACGCCTCCTTTTTTCAAATCTTGAAAATCGCTACAGAGTGCATGAATGCCGGGTGGCCCTATTGAATACCTACCATTTCAATGAGCGTTGTTATACATGACGTGCTTTATTGAAAGTGAATTGCCGTACACATGTACACAGGCATTTTATGCTACGTTTAAATTTGCGCGGTAAAATTGTTGCAATTATGGTATGTAATTTATATTTTTCATCTCGTATAGTAGGAAATTAATGGATACTGCCTTATTGTTTTCTATTTTAAATATTAAAATGTGTACATTTAGAGACTAAAAGTAAAGACGCAGTGAAACTTGCTTGAATATTACTAGAAACACCGTAGTACGGAGTCTTATTTGTGCTATGCTTGCCATTTGTAGCGCGTTGTGAAATACAAACATGACTAAATCACTCTTCTTTGCACTCTAAATGATCAAATAGGTAAACAGTATTGATAACATTTTATTAATGAATATATTCAGTGAATCTACTTTTAAGTCAACACAAAAAAATGAATCGGCATTGTTGATAAATGATAGGTGTATCTGGTTTATTCTTATTTTGTTATTTTATTTTATTTATTACTGTTTGCAAGCGCTCGAAACCAGTAACTGTTACCACTGGCTTAAAAATAGAAAATAGGCCCTAAAACATAAACAAACAAATGAAATTGAGCAATTAACAATTGCCTACAGATCTTTCGTAATTGTTCTAAATAATGTATTATATGGAATGTGATTCCCCTGCATCTTATATGGCTATATATAGTATAATTTGATATTCCTGATTACTTGATGTTATAAGGACTAAGTCTAGGACTACAAAATAATGATAGTTATCCGCGCCATGAATACACTTCACGTTGAAACCAGATTAAATGACGTTCTTGGACCAATTCATCAAACATTGTCTACATAACGCTTGCCATAAGATAAAAAAGAATCCAAATATTCACTAATCCTGATGTATTCCGGCAGACAGCTCAAAATAAATGTGTAAGCATGTGTCGAGTAAAAGATCAGTCTTTTCAAGTATGTCAAACAAGAGCGATAAAAATCTTGGTTTCGAAAGGCGTATCTGTTGTCCAGCACAACGAAGATCACGACGAGTTGCAGTATGTTAAGTAATACATGAATACGATAAGTGATACACTTAGCATGACCGACTATCTCTGTCTATCGGTCTATGTCCCGTTAGACTTCCATACGCCAACGGAGCCGTCGATGGGCCGACACAGTAATGGATCTCGAGTCTCAAGTTTACCATAACTGCCCTGCATCTCCAGCTGTTCCGATCACGCGATCGAAGCTCATTTCTCCACTTTTTGATTTTGCCACCCCTCTTTCATCCAACATGCCGCCTAAGCCACTAGCCACATGAGTTTTCTTTTTTTCACAACTGAAAGAAAATAGTCTTGCTTACTATATGTTTCCATCAGTTTCCTCACTTGGTTGGTTGTATGTTACGAATAGTTCAACCTGGAGAAATCTTCGCATGCAATTTATTTCAAAAGCATTTATTCGTTTCTTTACCTTCGCATTTATTTCTCAGGTTTCCGATACAAGATGACTGTGATAATCTTACTCTTATCTCTCCAGATGGGTTTCAACTTTGGAAGTGAGACAGTAATTTGAATCTCCTCTTAGGGCATCATCTTGAATTCGTTGCCCCCTAGATACTTAAACTGTCCCACTGTCTCTACTTCAATGTTTGCTGTCACTGATTCATTATGCACATCGGACCCCATCTTCACCCGGGCATCTTCATTACCTTACATATCTCAACCAGTGGTTCCCAACCTCTGGGTCGCGACGCACTTTTTGTGGGGTCGCGGACTAGCCTAATTTAACAAAAATTAAATGCTATGTTTTCATAGTTACGTATATGGTCGAATCCAACGAAAAGTGTACACGTGATGTTCAGGCCTATAATAAAATAATCTATATCTTGAAAATTTTAATTTTGTGTTATACGTATCCGCCTCGATGAGACGGTTCGCGCCATATATAACATGACTAACTTTAATGCACAATTTGGCCTATACGAGCAATAAACCTGCTATTTTTACCCTTTTTAAAAAATAGTTGTTAATGTTTTTTGTTGGACATATAACCGTTTAGATGAAAACGAGCTTAAGTGGAAATAATGTTGCCTGTTTGGTTGGTGGATATCTCAAGAATGCCTCTTTTAATTTTTGTTACTTTCGATAAATCCCCTGAATTGTTGTGATTTTTTTCGCTGTGGTAAGTTTTGACGTTACCTACAAATACATGTTTTGTTAAATCTCACTTTCGGGGAAGAATTCGCATGAGGTAGAGTAATTTGTGCTGTAAGGAAGCCTAAATATATTAAATACTTAAATGCATTGTCCCCATTCAAGTCTGTTTTTTGATAAAGCTGTTAGAAATGTTAAAAGCGGAAACGATCGGTTTGGTAAAAAAAATGCATTACCTCCGAATACCTATTTAAAACACTGCCATTTTAATATAAACACAGATTAGTGAATGATATCTATAGAATAAGCGAAGTGTGATACAATGTACATGTGTGCCAAGTTTTATCATTTTGAAGGCAAGATTTTTTGAAATATCAGCAATAAAAGGCTGTATTCGTAGGCAAATTTGAAATATGAACTTTTACCTTCAAATACAAATAACGATACCGTGGTACTTCCCTCTGTTGTTACATACTTGTATCGACTGGAATAAAGTAGAAGTATGCGCTGCTTTCGGCAAGCAACGTAGATATTTTGCATCAATCTTTCAGCTTTTGTAAGTAACTTTAAACAAAATTCTGTAGTTTTTGTACAAATGCATTAATAATATGTTATTGTCTTAAAAGTTGATTGTATATAGCCTCCCTCTGTCTCAATCTTATTACTCCTGTTAGTGTAGTTTTTTATGCTATTCACGCAAAGACATCGTCTGACAGTTGATTTAAATCGCAATAGGGGTGATTAATGTTTATATAAATATTCAGTAACAGCATCTCGTGCATGACTTCATGTTGTATTCGGAGGTAACATGTATATGTAGGCAACATTCAAAAATATACACGGTGCATATTGGGCCTAAACTATCTTATTTTACATAAAAGCAGTGCGCAATCATACAATCTGACTGGATATATTATTATATTTATATTTGGAGGGGAAAAATAATATTTCCTTATTAAACGAATATGGGAGGTGTTGATTTAAATAAAATGCATGGTGTAATCACACTGTTTTTGCCGAGAACATATTTTTTGTTGGTGTTAGAGTGAATGAATGATATTTATATCCATAGATTACACGTTGATCGTTTTGAAATGGGTGCATTTAATCATAACATCCATGAAATTTCGGATTCATAATCAATATTTTCATATTCCATTTTGTATTCGCAGGTAACTGATATATTAGTTAATGAGAATGGTACAATTCCTGTATTGTTTGTCGCTTTCATTCGCACCTAATATTATGTAAATATTAAGTAGGAATGTATAAGACGGGAATAATATGGTTCGGTGCGTAATATTGTTTTAAACCAGCTTGTCTATGATGTATGCGTAAGTTAACCAATTTCCCTTGGAATTGCAGAGCAGTGACTACTGAGGTACATAATATTGGCCATTATTGTAGTTGTATTTGAAAATGGAATTCATATGTAACAAATATAAAATAACTTGCTTCATTTTTGCTGTGGCAGGTTGTGTAATGTCACCTAAACGTATTTTAAGTGAACAAGAACTTTAGTATACCTTTTCCTTTATTTTTAAAGGTGGGAGGGAATCAAGGGTAGGCCTAACTGATTTCAGTCTCAAATCAAAAATTGCTCATGAATAATGCTTCCGACATTTATTACTTAGTGAAATTGAACTAAGCAGTGGTTGATTTTAAAAGAAAATCATAATGAAAGGCACACGCCCGACAATATCTCTGTCGTGGCAAAGATTAGTGTTGTTAAATCAAACAACATTGAATTTCAAAACATAAAATTCTTATTTTGTCTACATCTGACAAAATATATCATATTGGTGATTCTATGTCAAACGGAGTCTGCCTCCATTTGAAACTCGATAAAAACTGACTATGTACGACATTTAGAATGATACAAATTCCAAACTAGGAAATTATATCTTAATTCTAATCTGACAACTGAATGACTTGATGAAAGTTGTATGTGTTTTATTCCGTTGTGGACTGAAAGGCAAAACATTTGAATGTTCTATAGACTTTGAACATGTTCGGCTCATATTAAACTTATATATTATACGGTATAAGGTATGATATGAAATTATTTCAAAGTATATATTAAAGGAATCAAAAAGCGATCCGGCTTTCGTGTTTAAAACAGCTATTCGAAATGATAACTTCCACTTGCCTCCTTTATTTAGAACAAATTGAGGAAGGCAACCGGTTGTTTATTGCTTAAAACAGATAACCTGACATTCAAGACAATGAGTTACAGGCAAATTAAACTATTTGCTTAAAGGAAACCGCTCGCTTTCTAATTAAAGATGGCTCGGTGAACTATTCAATAGTTGATTCGATCCAATACTTTGGATTCACACGGAAACTGAAACGTTCATTCTTAACATTCTAGAATGTCCTATATAATAAACAAAGAGTAATTATGTTCTATTAGATATAATTCATCCTCGCGACATGAGAGACTTGAAGAACTATTAAACTACACACAGAATACAGCAAGAACCACTAAACTTGTTAAGTAGAGATCAAAAGGATGAATGAAAAGATATTTCTTAATTAAAATGTGTCTACATGTATGTGCTTAACTTTTATCATGTTTAGTTTTAATGATGAACATGCTTTTTACCAAATTAGATCAGTAATAATATTATTATTACTAGCGAGTTAATTAAATGTTTAACTACATGTATACCTTTACTTACGAAATTTTAACCCGGTACGATATGTATGTTGTCATCGTCTTGCCTTAAATCAGATATTAAATATACTTACACACTTCTGACTGTTTTGTAGAAGTTAAACGCACATTCTTAATAATTGAAAGTCAAGCAAGAAAGACACTAACACAATTGGATGATAGTTAGCATAATAAAACATTTTTCTGCCATAATTATCATGTAAAATGTTAATTCTATTCAATATGCATTAACCAAATTAGGGGATCAAGAATAATAACAGTATATATCTATCACTAGTGAGGTTATTGATGCTTAGGGTGTTTTCTTTTATATCTTAGAAAAAGGAACATGGTTTTATATTATTTTAATGTTTATTTGGTTAATATTGCTGTTCTATTCAAATGTTGAATATTACGCAATTCTGATTGTTTTGTAAAAGCAGCGCTGAGCGCACATTCTTAAATATACTTATAAAGTCAAGTAAGACACCATTTTGATACGACATTCCCCTCACACGCGATTCAGGGCATAAAAACACTACCGTCGAGTACAAATTTGCCCTTAAACCTATGTTAAATCAACGAATACAACTGTTCTTAGTCAACGAAGTTGAAGTTGAGAACAAATTTGTTACCTACGAATACTTTGATTATTGCAATGTAAGCTACTGTGTTTTAAGTCTTAACATGTTTTTCTCTTATAGGAATGCTTAAAAATGTTGCCTGATATATTGTTCTTAATAAACCTATTCAAAATTACAACTGACAGTTAGATATTGTATATTTTTTCAACATTAAATTAATATGCTAGTATCTATTTAAGGTAAACTCCTGGATATGTTCATAATATTAGTATTTAAACATGTTTTAACATGTTTTTAAAAAAAAAAATATTGTTAACAACCCTCCTGCATGATTATTTCACCCCAAAATGTAACATAGATTAAGTAGAACATTAATTTATTACAGTTTTACTTCTCTTACCTACGTATACATTAACTGTTACCTTCGAATACCAAATTTCCACATTCCTCTATGTACTTAGGTTTTGGGCGCATGCTCAAAATTCTTGATTTTACAAAAAGGGTCATTCCCCCTCTTTGATGTACATGAAAACAAATGTTCATTAAAATCATCTTGGTGAAAGTACACAAAGTGACTCAACCTCATGTTTCAAAGTATTGAGAGCCTGAAAATGCTACCTAACTGTGTGAATCTAAAATGTAAAACAAAATGAGTACCTGGACAAATATGATCACTTTCTATCAGCATTAGCATCTTCTGAATACAATACAATCACAAATTTGAATGAAATATGTAAATAGGTGGAATAATCATCACTTAATCAAAATATGGTACTTGTATTTGTAGGTAACATTGAGAAGTGTACCTTCAACTTCATCATTCCGCCACGTGGTCAAATGAAGAGATTAGTGATGGCACTTTTTTTCCATACAAACTTGATATGTTGACTTTGAGTGGGTTAAAGGAATAAGAGATCGAAGCATTTTGAAACTGGACCCTAAAAATCTAGCCGTGGACACTTTTCGTTGGATTCGACCATATATAGCATTGGCTAATATCCCAATCCCAATGGAACTTAACTTTGTTCTGTGGGGTGGGGTGGTGGGGGTCGCGCTCTGGTGCTGGTTTCTGGAATGGGGTCACCACCACAAAAAGGTTGGAACCATTGCTGTACACTGATCTCCATACCCAGTTTTATTGCGCTTACGATGACCTACGATGAGATCAATGTCATCATCAAATCTCAGGTTGGTAATAGACCTCCCACCTAATCTGGCATGCTGTCCCCTCAAAACCCACCAAAGACTTGTGTTGAAGAGGGAGGGTGCACTAGCATGGGTAACCGTGTCTTATTCCAACTCTGGTGCAAAAAACAATCACTCGGTTCGTCTCAGTGTGAGTCAAAAAGAAGTTTACCCGGATTGGTGATGTTTTAAAATTTAAAAAAATGACACCCGAGAGTTCAGTAAAGCATATATTTAACAAGCATTCTCTCCTGCTTATTAGGAAAAAGGAATGACACAAATTGAGCATTGCTAAGAGGAGTTATGTATATTTTAATAAAGGTACTCATTTTGCAAGCTGTCCACGGAACACTTGACCAAACAAATGTAAAGTATGCATTTTGGATATTTTAAAGTACTCAAACTAGATCTACAGCCCTCAGGCTTTATCATAGACATATATATAGTATACAAATATGGACTGTTCATGAGGGAAATGGGGTTAACTATTGCCCCAAGGTGATTTGGAGACCGTAAGCCTACTAAATAGTAGGCTCCAGATCCAGATAGGTCTCCAGATCACCGAGGGACAATAGTTCACCCCATTTCACGAATAAAGAGCAGTCCATATTTGTTTTATATAACGCATGAAAATATATTTGTGTGCGATTTTGATCAAATTAAACATGAACAAGATCTTACAAGCGAGTCGATCCTCCAAGCCATTATGGTAAAATCGTACGAGGCAGGGCATTTTTCGTCTTTCAAAAAGTACGAGGCCTATTGACCGCCCGGTCAATAGTACTTTTTGAAAGAAGAAAAAAAAAGACCGGGAAGTGACGTCAAGCATGAAATGGACCAAACTATTTTGTGTTATCTGATGTAGTATCCACCAATCAGATGGCTAGAATATTTTCATGCGTTATATAATGAATGCTGTCCCATTAGATTTGGGGTGTTGGCATTACATAACATGGTCATTTACAATACAAAACAATTTTGTTGGGTCATTTAACATCAACTTAACCATTCTGGCAGCTATTTTGGAAAATTATACAGAATCAAAACTGTCACAGAGGTGGGCCATATATCTAAAAGCAATAGCTTAACAGTTTAGAACACACTATTTGGTGCATAAAATGTAATATACACTCTTACAATATCTATTCTGGAATATCATACACTTATGACTATTTTTACATTTACAGCGGCCATTTTTGTGGCCATCTTAGATTTAAAGTATGTTATTACAGTGCAAATACACTGGATATGAGTTACTAGTGGTCTAATACATAAATCTCAATGTTAAAACTATACTTTCATCATACATTTTGGTTGATATTATCCCATTTTATGGAATTTCGACAATTTGTTCAGTCATTTTGGGATCCATTCTGGGGGCCATTTTGGATTTTTAAGTATGTTAACAAAGCAAAAATACTGGATATGAATTACTAGGGGTCTAATACATACACCCCATCATTAAAACTATATTTTCATTATATATTTTGGTTGATATTATCACATTTAATAGAATTTGACCATTTTTGCAGCCATTTTGGGACCCATTTTCAGGCCATTTTGGCAGCCACTTTGGATCTTTAACTATGTTAACAAAGCAAAAATATTGGATATGAGTTACTAGTGGTCTTACACATACATCCCATCGTTGAAATCATATATTTTCATCATACATTTCGGTTGATATTATGCTATTTTATTAAATTTTGACCATATTTGACCATTTTTGGCCATTCATTTGGCGGCCATTTTGGTTTTAAAGTATGTTAACAAAGCATGAATACTTGATATGAGTTTCTAGTGGTCTAATACATACATCACATTGTTAAAGCTATACACTGATCATACATGTTGGTTCATTTATGCCTTACAATTTTTGGCGGCCATTTTGGTGGCCATCTTGGTTTGAGGTGTGTTAACGAAGCAACAATTCTGGATATGAGTGTCTAGTGGTCTAATACATACATCCCACTATTAAAACTATACTTAAACCATACATTTTGATTGCTATGTCATTTATGAGATTTGACCAGTTTAGGAGGCCATTTTGGACGCTATCTTGAATAACCCCTTAGTCATATCCGCCATTTTGAAATTAAGATCAGGACTTGTTAGTCCTGCTTTAGGGGCAACAGACTTGACAATTCTACCAAAAAATAAGCTTTAAAAAGTGACCACATGTCATGTTTTGTTTAAAAATAGTATAAATTTGATTCAATGACGCAATTAACATGAACAAAACTGAAAATTGTACTCAGGCTGGTGTTTCGCGTTGATGATTAGGCAAAAACAAATTGTTTGATTGTCCATAGATCAATTTTAAAAGTTGGGTAGGTCAGTCGGGAGAAGTTTTTTTGTTGCTCTGCTAACATAGTTCAAAATCCAAAATGGTTGCCAAAATGGCCCCCAAAGTGGTTCCCGAAGCTGCAAACATTGTCAAATTTTATAAAATGGGATAATATCAACCTAAATGTATGATGAAAATATAGATTAAATGATGGGATGTATGTATTTGACCACTAGTAACTCATATCCAGTATATTTGCATTGTAATAACATACTTTAAAACCAAGATGGCCACTAGAATGGCCGCTGTAAATGTAAAAATAGTCTACATATGAGTGTATGATAATCCAAAATAGATATTGTAAGAGTGTATATTACATCAAATTCACCAAATAGTATTATTCTAAACTGCTAAGCTATT
This sequence comes from Ophiura sarsii, assembly GCA_035610835.1. Taxonomy (NCBI): domain Eukaryota; kingdom Metazoa; phylum Echinodermata; class Ophiuroidea; order Amphilepidida; family Ophiuridae; genus Ophiura; species Ophiura sarsii. The sequence goes on from CM069449.1 coordinate 46,787,764, forward strand.
GCTTTTAGAAATAAGGCCCACCTCTGACAATTTTGAATCAGTATCACTTTCCAAAATAGCTGCCAGAATGGATAAGTTGATGTTAAATGACCTAAAACAATGGTTTTGTACCATACTATGTAATACCAATACCCCAAATCTAATTGGACATCATTCACTATATTTATGATAAAGCCCAGGGGCTGTAGATCTATATAGCTTTGAGTAGTTTTGAGTATTTTAAAATATCCAATATACTGCAAAAAGGTTAAAACAATTGAAAAACAGTATAGTTTATTGTTAGTGTTCCATTAGATATGTCCAAATAGTATATCTACAGCTTTTCATCCATCCAGTAAACGTATTTGTATGTGACAAGGTATAATTAAATGATATAGACTCCATTTTGACAATGTGATATTATTAAGGTGGGCATTATAATGACCATTTTATTAAAATTACCCCCTAATGGTCAATAAAATTACCTCCAAATGGTCAACATAATTACCACAGGTGGCCACCAATTGATCAAAATATGAAGTCTATACCATTCAATCATACCTTGTCGCATACAGATACGTTTACTGGGTGGATTCAAATACGGTATATAGATATAATATTTTGTTAATATATAATGTAACACTAACAATAAAACTAATACTGTTTTACAGTTATTTTAACCTTTTGCAGCCATATTGGATATTTTAAAATACTCAAACTAGATCTACCCATAGCAAAAAAAAAGGGACGTTGCTGGGGGCTACCCGGTGCCTAGCCACCAGGTACTACTATGATTGTCTTAAACCATGAGGTAGCGGATGGCCACCGGGTGGCCATCGGGTGGTCATCCGATAAATGTTCACATGCAAATTAGTAGGTACCAGATAGCTATCGGGTAGCTACCGGGTGGTCACCTGGTAGCTTATATGCTAATTTATGCAAATTAGGTTCCTGGTAGCTACCAGGTGCCTTTGAAAGGGAACCAATAAGTAACTTTTAACCATGAGGCATCTGGGGGTTACCTGGTGGCTACCTGGTGACCACCGGGTAGCCACCAGGTACCTTGAGGTAGCGGATGGCCATCGGGTACCATGAGGTAGCGGATGGCCACCGGGTACCATGAGGTAGCGGATGGCCACCGGATGGCCACCGGGTGGTCATCCGATAAATGTTCACATGCAAATTAGTAGGTATCAGATGGCCATCAGATGGCCATCGGGTGGTCACCGGGTGGCTAATATGCAAATGTATTTGCATTCACATCTAACCTGGTAATATTTGTGAATCAATAGATGTTGATCGGCTCCAACTGTAAAACCGGTCAGATTCAGTGGCCATGAGCTTTTGACGTGTGTGTGTATAAGTGGTCAGTAAAATCGAGACAGCGCACATCCTAACCAATTATGCAATTGTCGCAAATGTCAAACTGATGTAACTTGAATAAAAAAACATTATAACTCAAAAAATAATGGTGGCTTTGTACATCATCAAAATAAACTGTAGCTATCACCATGCAGTTGGACAAAGAGTGTATACATTGATGCCCATCTCATTGTATGATTTTTTAAAGAATTAACAGCCATATGTATACCCTCAAAAATGTGCTGCGAAAGGTAGATTTCATATTCTATGACTGATTACTTACAATAGGTGGCCCCGGCTATCCGGGTGCTTTGTGCCTTTTGTTATTGTTAGTCATATTCCAATGGTTCTTATTTAAGAAGCAGAAGGTAACATAAACCACCTTTGGCAGTTATTCACTGCATTTTGGCCTATAACTGCGTAATGGAATACATCTTGCACCATAACATTTACGGCTTCCATCTAATGGTCACGTCACGTCACGTCACGTGGGGCTAACCATGATATAGTATGTGTGCTACTCAATGGTGACATTTCATGTCAAATTGTGCGTCTAAAATGAGAACCATTAGAGTTATGCAACTCAAATTTTGGAATGCGATTAGTTTAGTTTAGTTTATAGTTAATTTAGTTAGTTATTTTAAGTAATTAATAAGTAACTTATTATTTAATTCATTCATTTAAGTAATTGATTAAAATTAATTAATTTAATTGATTAATATTAATTCATTGTTAATTGATTGATTGCTTGATTGATTCACATTTAATTAAATAATTATTTATTTATTAATGTTATTAAGTTATTACAATTAATTATTAATTAATTATCAATTTGATTTATTAATTCTTTAATTTATTAATTCATTAATTTATTAATTTATTAATTCATTAATTTATTAATGCATTAATTTATTAATTCATTAATTTATTAATTCATTAATTTATTAATTCATTAATTTATTAATTCATTATTAATTTATTCATTATTAATTGATAGTTTACGTACTAACGTAGTAATTTCACATACGTACGTAATATTGTTATTTTTACCATGTACGTACATACATTTTTTTTTACCATGTCCCCTCTGGGTGTTCGTACTTACTTAACCACACGTACCAAATTCAACAAAAAATCTCCCAAACACTTATTTAGTGTTGTGTGCCATTAATCCCTTCTAGACTCTAGTCTAAATACATCACCCAATACCAACACACCCCCACCCCTCACACCAGATTCATTCAAAACATCACCCAAACACTTATCCACATCACTTAAAGTGACGTGACCATTAGAGGTAAGCCAAATTTACATGGTCTATATAATGTAAGTGTATTTTAATACACTTACATTATATAGACCATGTAAATTTGGCTTACCTCTAATGGTCACGTCACTTTAAGTGATGTGGATAAGTAAGCTTAAAAGCTTACTTATAATGTAGCTTTTTAAGCTTGCTATATTTTACACATTTTAGTCGTCTACAGTACAATTTCAAGGATATATATTCCACATAACTGTTCTTTAGACAATAGGGATTCACAATTCACATACAAATGTCAAATACCTTCAAAAGGAACCAAAATATCCATCATATATGCTCCACATCACAACTGCCATGATCATAGCTATAGTGCAGACAACAGCAAATTTGAAATAGCAGTTGGTCATCATGTGATCTTTTGCCTTGACCTTTGACCATTTGCTGCTGCCTTCCTGGAGACTCATTTTCAGAGACTAAGTTTGCTGGTGCCTTCCTGGGGACTCATTTTCAGAGACTAAGTTTGCTGGTGCCTTCCTGGGGACTTATTTTCAGAAAGTAAGTTTGCTGATGCCTTCCTGGGAGCTCATGATGTTTGCTGGTGCCTTTCTGGGGACTCGTTTGAGGCATTGGAAAGGTACCGGCTAGCCGGTGCTATCTGGTACCTTTAAATTAGACACCAGCAAGCTATCCGGTGACCATCGGATGACCACCGGATGGTCACCCGGTAACCTTTTTTTGGCTATGGGTACAGCCCCCAGGCGTTATCATATTGCATGCTGTCTTATTAGATTTGGGGGTATTGGTATTACATAGTAAGGTCATTTACAATGCAAAACAATTGTTTAGGTCATTTAACTTCAGCAGAACCACTCTGGAAGCCATTTTGGAAAGTAATACAGAGCCAAAATTGTCACAGAGGTGGGCCTTATATCTAAAAACAATAGCTTAGCAGTTTCGAACATACTATTTGGTGAATGTGATGTAATATTCACTCTTGTCCAGGACAAACACTTGAGAGGAACACGCCCCTTTAAGCAAAGTTAGCCCGATTTGTATACAACAAAACAAAACATCATGGAGTTATATACAAAAATGTTCTTTGAAGTTGGTCAATGTACCTCCATTCCCGGCCGAATGTCTTGACACCATTTTGGCTGATTAGGTCTACCTGAAAAATGCTCGTGTCGCGTCCTTTCTTTGTAGTTAGTTTTGCATTAACCTGGCCATGAATAAGCGATTATAATTCATTATCGATGAGTAATGTACGTCCAGTAGTACGCCTTTAATTTGATTTAATTTAATCGAGACTCGCTGTTTTGACGGATGTAGTTTCGTATTATAGGGATTCCCTGTCAATCGAGGTTGTCACGGTTATGATATGTTTACGTAATATTGACTAATCAGGCAACGACTGACTAATCACATTGGCAACCTTCAACCTTGTTTGTGAAATGGTGAATGTGATTTAAAATAAGGTCACGTGAAACTCCGTGCTAGAAAATTCACAAGTACAGTAAACTGTGACTTCAGTGACTTCAACGATATTTATTGATATATTTTCTACGAATTATCCCTCGTCCTATAAAGGTTACCATCCCCATCCGTCTGTGTATTTCTTTTAAGATCAATTACGCTCATTTTGACGACAATTGTATCACCTTACAATATTTGAAGAAAAAAATAATGTTAATAGTGAAGTTCTGAATATAATGTTATAAACATAATTTCCTTGACTTATTAGCACAAAAACACCTGTTGAACCTCCAATATCTGGAACTGTTTTGCGAACGTTTCAATGTTGGCCTATATTTCACTCTGCCAAAAAATAAAATACAGCAGTATTTTAAGATTGGCCATGTGTAGTGACGTCATTCTGACACCATGCGTGGGATGACTCTACTTGCTGTGTGTGTACCAAAAAAGGACCTCTAGCTATACCATGGTACCTAAAAAGCATACTCTGCGTCTCTGTTTGGATTTTATTATGGTGTGGGCAACCAAATGTTCACTAATTGATAAATTCAGAAACTGCCATCTTAATTTCAAACATTATCGATGCACACAATTTCCCTTCAAATTCCGAATTTCACACCCAGAAAAGAACATTCAAAATGTCTCCTAAATACCCCCACCAGTGTCCGAATTAAGGACAACCTAGCAGGAAATGTTGATTGTCCGCCAGAATTTGTGATTGTCCGTATTTTATGAATATTTGTTGTCGTTACTTGAGGTTTTTGAAATCATTATAACTTTAAAAGTATCCATTCGATCTTTATGAATGAGGTATCAAACTACGGAAAAGAAATTTGTCCATTTAATGTATATCTCAGATTGTTGGTACCGATTAATGATTTTGGATTAGCCAACATCAAACTGCCTGGTCAGGGACTTTTTGTATTAGGTGTAAATATGATACATGTACAATTTAATAAAGGCCCAAATGAGATTATGGAAGTATATGGTCACGCGTTATGAACTCGCCTCCCAATAGGGTGGTGCCGTTACATTTTTTAGTTTTATGCTGTCATTTTCCTCAAATATTTTCAAAATCACAAAGCTATCTCAACACATATGGTATCATTTTAAGGCCTAATAACAATCTATCTGCCTACACAATGGCATTGGTATAGCTAATACAGAAGGGGAGATACAGCTGTTTGAGGACCAGGGGTAAGACCATGATCATCAGTTTTTTCCTATTCGCTACACAGTCAACATGAATAATCAGCCTCAATTTACCGGATTTATAAAAATGACTATAAGGGGCCATATCCAAACTCTCAGTGATTTTAAAGCATTTTTCTACCGATTTTACAACGGTATTCCAACGGTATTTCGTTCTATTGTTAAAAGCATCGGAAAAAGATCGGTGATTAACTAGAGCCTCCCTACTTATCTGGCGTTAACAATAGAACTATTGTAGTACTCTCGATCGCTCAATTAGTGAAGCAGACAGATGAAAGCGCGAGAAAGGTTGTGTTATTAAGCTGACTAGTGTTCACCCGACCCCCGTTGTGACGTAAAGAGCGACCCATTTGCCAGATTGTACATCTACTGGGTTTCTAGTACAAGTGCCAGGTTTTATCATGGCAGGTGATAGAGGCTAATCGCGACACTCCTCAAACCCCGACTCAAACGAGATATGTTTGTAGCCGCCTATTCATTGCTAGGCTTATTGTAATCCACTCGTTAACGTCATAAGAATAATCCGCCTTTAAAGACTATTGTTCAGCCGTGGATGATTTTAGAGTAAGCAGTACAAGCAGGGAGGTGTCAATGACACCTCCCTGGTACAAGCATGGATAATGTTATCATTGAATACTAAACAATATGGGAGCCATTAAACATACAACGTGTTATTGTTTTCTGGTATAGGCATAATGTGTGTAATCAAGTAGCATTATGAATCTTACTCCCCTAAATAGTGTAATTTTTCTGCGTTTTTAGACTATTTAAGAATGTTGCATACACTCTGAACGTGACCTAATAAATAATAAATAAATAATAAATATGAAGAGATTAAGTAATTAATGTAAATAAATAATATATAGATTAATAGTTATATCAATAAAATAGTATTAAGGCCTATTTATAATTAATTGATTGATAAATAATTAAATAAACATCAACAATTAAGAAAGTAAATACAAAATAAATAAATAACGTTAAAATTATGTCAATATAAATGAAAACCCCGAACGGACGTATAATGAGAGAACAATAATAAATATTATATTTCGGCATACTTAAAACCCTAACCGACCTCTACCCAGACTCGACCGCTCTAAGTATAGAGCACAAGGAATATAAACTGCCACAAAGATTCGAACGTACGGCCTGCTGATTGAGAGTCCTAATCTTTACCAACTGAGCTATTTCGATTTTCCTGAAATCCTCAGCGCTTTATACCCAAATATAGTTCTCATTCAACTATTCCCTAAATACACACGGTATGTTGAACCATATTACTTTTGTTTGTTATTGCGTTCACATAGCGCATAGTTGGCTCAGCAGTAGAGCATTGGACTAGTAAACCGGAGGTCGTGGGTTCGAATCCTATCACGTCTTGAAATTTTATTTTAATCGTTTATATACATTTTTTTATTAGTTTTCGATATTGTTTATCATTTCGTATAATTATTCATTATTGTTCAATTATAGTTTATTTTGGAATGTGGAATTATTTACGATTTCATTTTAATTTTCCACTGACTGTTTAGTGTGCATGGCATCATGAAATGTGAATGAACCGCGGTATACCACCGAACTGTCCTACTCCTATGCAACAGGCCAATACAATAGAAACTCGTTGTGTGTTATTATCGATTGAGCTAAACTTGTTACAAATGCCAGCCGTTATGTAATACAAATCAATGTGCCTGTATTATTATTATTGAAATAATGTTTCGGTGGTGTAGGAAATAGGAAAATCGATCCAAGGACATGAGCCGACTGGCTTCTTATTTACATAACAATTGGCCTTTGCAGATCATGTTCATAGACTAGCTAGGGGCCATTCAATGTAGGCCTAGGAGTAGTAAACACAATTATATTTACAGGACATTCTTTATCGCAGTGAAATTGCAAAAGAAAAAAGTATCATTCAACATTCAATAAATATAGCGAACGATAAGCAATCCTGTCAATTTATAAAAACAAACAGTGTAATAACAAAACAGAAAAGAAAACCATCCCCATCCGCAGGATTCGAACCACTGACCTCGTGATTGTGAAGCCGGCGCTTTGACGTTTGAGCTAATGAAGGCTATACATAAACGTTTTGAAGAAAAACATTACATAGGGTTCAAAATACAAATATCTCTTAAATCGGAGGCTAAAATGCTTTATATTTCGATTGGTGTGCATTTTTAATATGGGTTATCGCCCAAAAGTTGATTATATGCTGAAGGAGATTGTAATTCTGATTTCATTATAATGCATAACACTATTTTTTGAAACGATTCTAGACATTTCGTTCGTAAATAAATTTCACCATTACGTTTGATCGATTAAAATTCGCGGCAAATACTGTGCCGAACAATAGATGAATAGAGTGAGAGTAAACAACATGCTACACTCGTGATGGAGCGGTAGCTTAATTCATATTTCTAGACGACCAGATACATTGATCGGCGGTGAACGTAAACATTTTACGATCGGATTTAAAAAGCTTATAGTATTTCTTAAAGAATATAACACAACCTCCCTCGCGCTTTCATCTGTCTGCTTGTTGTAAAATCGGTAGAAAAATGCTTTAAAATCACTGAGAGTTTGGATATGGACCCTAGCAGAAACAGTTTTCAGCCCATGATAGCAAAAGTATACATTTTTGGAAAGCTTGTAACTAGAGGAATTCAGAAATGCAGTTTATATCAGGGAAGGGTTCATCCTCAAATAAATATTTCTGAAAATTCTAAAAATATATAAAACAAAAATTGGAGATATTCACTAGCCGGTATAATTACCATACCGACGTAGTAACTTTGACAATTATATATCATCTAATGGGAAATTTCATAAAGAATTAAAATATGTAAAGTAAATAATGATAGGGGTAGGTATAAAATATATATATATGGATCTCAAATTAAAAATTAAAAAAACTCTGATATTTTCCCGAACATTTCCGATCATACCATTTTAGTGCTTGGTCGTACTATAATCTTAATGGCATATTTGGTTTCCTCATGCAACTTCCCTTCAGAAAATGTATACTTTTACTACCTCAGGGGGTATGCAAACAAATATAAATATGTAAAGTTAAAGACATGTTGCGAAAGCCAAAATCCGTGTGTAACGCGAAAGGAGGCGAGCTTAAAACACATGACCATACACGATGAATGCCGATGATTAGATGGATATTTTCCGTATGAAACTCGAATTATATTAGTACTTAGCCGGCTGTTGATTCTGTTGTTTCCTTCACAATTCTATGAACTATTTCATGTTTCATTGTTAACTTCTAGTACGATATTTGGTTGCCCGCCGGACAACTGCAAAAGTGAATGTTGGTTGTCCGTGGCGATCTTTTTGCCCGGACAACAACTTAATGCGAACGCTGCCCCCACTCACCTCGGGATGGGTGGTATGGGGGTGTGCACTCACTATTAAATGACGGAAAATCGACTACGGACGACTTCAAAATATGGGCCATTCCACACAAATGGGACCATCATATTGCATTGGCAGTGTCATTACATCCCTAACTAAGTCCGAATATGATATACACATTAGTGGGTTTTTTTTGTCGTTGAGAGGTCTCCCCATAACAATATTTGACAAGCTATGCGACAGAAGAATGAATTTTATTTTTAGCCTCAACAAATCTCTTGCTATGAATCAACGATTTTGACTATGTGCTTTCAATTTAGTACTTTTTTCAAAACTTGTTTTGTCAATTTCACTCTAGTAGAAGAATATTCCCTTCTGTAATGTCATGAATGTATCAATTGTTATATTTTCTTGAAGCCCAACATTGAAATTGTACGTCATTATGATATAAAGATAACTTTATATGGTATTTGTAATGTTATTATTCTTGGATTACGCCGTTCACGTGTATGATAGTTATGGGATTGAAACAAAGATAAAACAATTTAATCTGACATACATCATGTAGCTGTTGCAGAAACTTTTAGCAATTTTAATACTAAAAATGATTTAAACCATTATACATTTGGGCTGAATTTCCCAATATTGACCGTCAAACAGTGGTCAAATATTTAATTTTCACTTTAAATGTTTTATAAAGCATCGCATATTGTGAAGTTGTTCTCTTTTTTTTATTGATAATGGAGATTTTAGGGTGAATTCCGTTATCACTGTGAACAGCGTTATCTTATCCCGGCATACACACGCGCAATAAGCCTGCCGATAGCACATGCTCAATACTTGCTCAGTATAGCGCTGTGGCTATGTGTAGCGCGGTAGTAAACACTCATATGTGTGGATTATGAGCCATATATTTACAGTATATTCTATATAGAAGAAACCGTTTGGTTCACAAAAGTGATAGGCCTATGCGTTATATAGAACACGAAAGAAGAAGCAAACGCGCATTGTTTCCAATGTCATGATGATTTTTGTTTGTTGATTTTAATTAATTTACCTCCGAATTCAAGATGAACATTGAAAATTGCCATTATTGTTGTTTCTACTAAAAAAACCAGCAAAACTTGATTAAAACAATGTTTTAAATATATGAGGAATTTATTTCCAAAAGGCGCTTAATCCATAAAAATGAAATAGGAGAAAATCAACGTTTTTTTTAATATGATGATGTTGCACTTCTTTGATTAAGTTACCCAATGAAACATACCACACGTGGAAGCTTAAAAACGTGTTTGAATTCATTTTATTATTTACACTGTATTTGTCTTTCTTTATTTTCGGAAAAGAGTGGAGCGCCCTTTGGAACAAAAATGTCTCGACCAAGTTTTCAGAAACCACTTTTCCATAAAATCTTTACTTAGAAATAAAGTGCACCTAAAAGACATTGTCAAATAACATCGAAAACAGAAAACCGCATTCAAATACCTCTTAAACTTTTTGAATTATGATATTTTGTTATCTCGTGAGAAAACTGTAATTGTTGACAAATTTTCACATATTTTGAAATAACAGCAATTTTGTTTGTGTGCAATTTTCAAAACAAAAATCCCAAATAATCTTACGTTTTTTTCATTGAATTTTATTAAGGAGATTCATATCAATGTTCTACCACCATTAAAAAACCCACATATTTCTACAATTTTGGCCTTAAAATAGTGAATTATATTCAAATTTTCGGGAATTTCCAGAAATTGCCGAGGGTCATAACTTTGGACCCGAACATGCTACAGATGTAGACCAAAGGTTAAAAGTTGTATTTTGTAACTCTCTTTCATATTCTGCACCTAACTCATTTTTTTAAAGTGGATTAAGCGCCTTTTGGAAATAAGCTCTTCATATTGATATACCACCCTTAACCATGTTGATCTGGCCATATCAGCATTTTTGAATCGACGTTTTGTTGTACAAAGAGGGCTGATATGTCCTAATCCTTATAGGTGTAAGTTCATACATGTAATACAATTGTAAACATAAACAAATTCGAGTTTTTATCATATGTTTTTGTAATTGAGGGTGCTGTCTCCACCACATCTCGTAATGCCTCTTTAAGGTCCATGCGCTCGTAACGCGAGGCAAATTATTGTATTTGTACTTGTGATCGTTATAGTGTTATGAGCCCCTCGTCAATCAAGTGCCAATTTCATCCGACACGACTCAAATATTGACTACCTCCCTCTGGATACGCCACTGGTGATTCCACATCAGCTGTTGCCCTAAAGTATGATTACGTAGGACTGTGTACAGTATGTCATGTTATCTTACTGGTTGAATTATCATTACGTACTACAACCTTTGTTTTCTTTCCAAATTGGTTATCATGATGACTATCTTCAAGATTATATGGATTCTACTTAGTAATCAAATTGGTTCAGTGATTTAAAAATAAATAATTAACACGGTCATGAACTTGAGTCCTTATGTTGTATTAAGCCATTTCAATCATAATGGCATGAGGTTTTAATTTAATAGTTGGACACCACGGCAATAGCGGTTAATGGAGTTCCCTTATTTACCATTATGGAATAATGCAGCACGTGCCACCTGGTTGCACAGTGCAGGTCCTGCAAAATGTACACACATTATATAATGTTAGCATGTGATAAAAGCATATTGGGAACGAACGAACAAACGAAATATTAAAAACATTATTGAATCAATGAATGTGATGCACGATTAGAATTTCTGTAGGCCTACATCATACAATGTAAGCTTTCGGATCGATGTGCTTCTGTTTAGACGTTTCGAATGGAAATGTTTTAATTAAAGGTGTATGTTCCGATCACTTTAGATTTGGTTCACATCAACATATTTTGATATCAACAGAAAACCCATATATTTCTCATTATTTCAGTAAAATCTTATTCGGTAAATCAATATGGTAGTGATTTTCTGCCAAAGGTGGATAACCGCAAGGATAGTATGTGTACCCAATTGGCAAATTTCGTTTCACATTGTGCGTCTCTGAATTAAGAATCATTTGAGTTATGCAACTCAAACTTAATAATACAACTATTTTATGAATGCCCGCCCTTCATGTAAAATAGAAGATATCAAGTTGAAAAACGGCCCAGAAATCGGAACACCTTCCTTTAAAGGTTGCGTATAGTATATTAAATATGTATATGGTCGAATCCAACGAAAAGTGTACACGTGATGTTCAGGCCTATAATAAAATAATCTATATCTTGACAATTTTATTTTTGTGTTATACGTATCCGCCTCGATGAGACGCTTCGCGCCATATATAATATGACTAACTTCTATGCACAATTGGGCGTATGCGAGCAATAAACCTGCTATTTTCACCCTTTTTACAAAATATTTGTTAAGGTTTTATTTTAGACATATAACCGTTTAGATGAAAACGAGCTTAAGCGGAAATAATTTTACCTGTTTGATTGGTGGATATCTCAAGAATGCCTCTTGTAATTTTTGTTACTTTTGATCAATCCCCTGAATTGTTGTGATTTTTTTGGCTGTGGTAAGTTTTGACGTTACCTACCAATACATGTTTTGTTAAATCTCACTTTCGGGGAAGAATTCGCATGAGGTAGTGTAATTTGTGCTGTAAGGATACCTAAATATGTTAAATACTTAAATGCATTGTCCACATTCAAGTCGATTTTTTGATAAAGCTGTTAGAAATTTTAAAAGCGGAAACGATCGGTTTGGTAAAAAAAATGCATTACCTCCGAATACCTATTTAAAACACGGCCATTTTAATATAAACACAGATTAGTGAATGATATCTATAGAATAAGCGAAGTGGGATACAATGTACATGTGTGCCAAGTTTTATCATTTTGAAGGCAACATTTTTTGAAATATCAGCAATAAAAGGCTGTATTCGTAGGCAAATTTGAAATATGAACTTTTACCTTCAAATACAAATAACGATACCGTGGTTATTCTCTCTGTTGTTACATACTTGTATCGACTGGAATAAAGTAGAAATGTGCGCTGCGTTCGGCAAGCCACAGAGAAGTTTTGCATCAATCTTTCAGCTTTTGTAAGTAACTTTTCACAAAATTCTGTAGTTTGCGTACAAGTGCATCAATAATTTGTTGTTGTCTTAAAAGTTGATTGAATATAGCCTCCCTATGTCTCAATCTTGTTACTCCTATTAGTGCAGTTGTTTATGTTATTCACGTAAAGACATCCTCTGACAGTTGATTTAAATCGCAATGGGGGTGATTAATGTTTATATAAATAATCAGTAACAGCTTCTCGTGCATTGACTTCATGTTGTATTCGGAGGTAACATGTATATGGAGGCAACATTCAATAATATACACGGTGCATATTGGCCCTAAATGATTTTATTTTACATACAAGCAGTGCGCAATCATACAATCTGACTGGATATATAATTATATTTATATTTGGAGGGAAAAAATTAATATTCCCGTATTAAATGAAAATAGGAGGTGTTAATTTAAATAAAATGCATGGTGTAATCACACTGGTTTTGCCGAGAACATATTTTTTGTTGGAGTTAGAGTGAATGAATGTTATTTATATCCATAGATTACACGCTGATCGTCTTAAAATGGGTACATTTAGTCAAATATAGTACCAGGGGTAGCCCGTTCAACTTTGTTGTTCCTTCTTCTAAGGGTCAAGCTAGATTTACTTTTTATAATACTGCTATTCATCACTGGAACTCATTGCCGAGCGAGATCAAGAACACCAATCATTTTAGTTTATTCAAACAATTAGTTAAAAGACACTTGGCGAGTTATGATTCAATTGATTTATGAGCTGGTCTCCCACCTTGTGCTCGTGCCCTGTTTTTATTTGTTTTGTCCTTGTTTTCGTTTGGCGTTTGTGCTTCTTTCGTGATTTTCATTTGTTTTGTTGTTTTTTCTTCTGCCTTTCTATGCTTGTTAAAGGACCCCAATGGAAATAAGCTTTGTGCTCAAAGCTTTTTGGGCTATCCTTGGTACTTTTGCTCATATTTCATTATGTCTATATGTTTTTAAAATAGGTTTGTGCAATCTTTTACATGTTTGTATGCTTAAATGTTTCTCTATATGATGTTTTGAGTACCTAATAAAATAAAATCAAATCAAATCAAAATAATATCCATGAAATTTCGGCTTCATAATCAATTTTCTCATATTCCATTTTGTATTCGTAGGTAACCTATATATTAGTTAATGAGCATGGTACAATTCCTGTATTGTTTTTCGCTTTCATTCGCACCTTATATTATGTAAATATTTAGCAGGAATGTATAAGACGGGAATAATATCGTTTGGTGCGTAATATTGTTTTAAACCAGCTTGTCGATGATGTATACGTAGTTAACCAACTCCCTCTGTAATTGCAGAGAAGCGACTACCGAGGTACATAATATTGGCCATTATTGTAGTTGTATTTGAAAATGGAATTCATGTGTCACAAATATAAAATAACGTGCTTCAATTTTGCTCGGGCAGGTTGTGTAATGTCACCGAAACGTATTTTAAGTGAACAAGACATTTAGTAAAACATTTTCCCTTTTTTTTAAAGGTGGGAGGTAATCAAGGGTAGGCCTAACTGATATCAGTCTCAAATCAAGAATTGTTCATGAATAATGCTTCCGACATTCATTAATTAGTGTAATTGAACTAAGCAGTGGTTGATTTAAAAGAAAATCACAATGAAAGGCACATGCCCGACAATATCTCTGTCGTGGCAAAACCTATTAGATTAGTGTTTTTAAATCAAACAACATTAAATTGTTAAACATAAAATTCCTATTTTGTCTACATCTGACAAAATATTTCATATTGGTGATTCTATGTCAAACGGAATCTGCCTCCGGTTGAAACTCGATAAAAACTTACTATGTACGACTTTTAGAATGATACAATTCCAAACTAGGAAATTATATCTTAATTCTAATCTGACAACTGGATGTCTTGCTGTAAGTTGTATGTGCTTTATTCCGCGCGCTGTGGACTGAAATGCACGACATTTGAATATTCTAGACTTTGAACATGTTCGGCTCATATTAAACTTATATATATAATATAAGGTCTGATATGAAATTATTTCAAAGTATATATTAAATGAATTAAAAGGCGATCTGGCTTTCGTGTTTAAAACAGCTATTCAAAATGATAACTGCTAGAAGACTCACTTGCCTTCTTCATTTAGAACAAATTGAGGAAGACAACCGGTTGTTTTATTGCTTAAAACAAATAACCTGACATTCAAGATTATGAATTACAGGCAAATCAAACTGTTTGCTAAAATAAAACCGCTTTCTAATTAAGGATGGCTCGAGGAAATGTTCAATAGTTGATTCGATCCAATACTTTGGATTCACATGGAAACTGAAACGTTCATTCTTAACATTCTAAAATGTCCTATAATAAACAAAGAGTAATTATGTTCTACTAGATATTCATTCTCGTGACAAGAGAGAGATGAAGAAATAACTACACAAAGAATACAACAAGATCCACTAAACTTTTTAAGTAGAGATTACAAGGCTGAATGATCAGAGGTATCTTACTTAAAATGTTTCTATATGCTTAATATTTCATTATGTTTAGTTTTAATGATGAACATGCTTTTTACCAAATGAGATGAGTAAGAATATTATACTAGCGAGTTAATTGATTGTTTAACTATATACCTTTACAAAATTTTAACCCAGTACGATATGTATGTTGTCATCATTTTGCCTTGTATCAGATGTTATTAAAATATTACACACTTCTGACTGTTTTGTCGAAGTTAAACGCACATTCTTAACAATTGAAAGTCAAGCAAGAAAGACACTTACAAAATTGGATGATCAGATACGTTAGCATAATAAAACATTTTCTGCCGTAATTATCATGTGTAAATTAATTTTAATCAACATTCCTTAACCAAATTAGATGATCAATAATACTAACAGTATAGGCCTATTGAGTTTATTGATGTTTAGGATGTTTTTTTTTATATCTTAGGCATAGGAACATAGTTTTATATAATTTTAATGTTTATTTGGTTAATCTTGCTTTTTATTCAAATGTTGAATATTACGCAATTCTGATTGTTTTGTAAAAGCAGTGCTGAGCGCACATTCTTATATTATCAACTTTTAACGTCAAGCAAGACACCTTTTTATTTTGCTGTACGACATTCACCCTCACACGCGATTCAGGGCATAACAAATACGTCGAGTACAATTTTGCCTCTTAAACATATGTAAAATCAAAGAATCCAACCGTTCTTAGTCAACGAAGTTAAAGTTGAGAACAAATGTGTTACCTACGAATACTTTGATTATTGCAATATTAGCTACCGTGCTTTAAGTCTTAACATGTTTTTCTCTTATAGGAATGCTTAAAATTGTTGCCTGATATTTTGTTCTTAATAAACCTATTCAAAATCACAACTGAGAGTTAGATATTGTATATTTTTTCAACATTAAATTAATATTCTAGTATCTATTTAAAGTAAACTATTGGGGAATATGTCCATAATATTAGGATTTAAACATGTTTTAACATGTTTATTTAAAAACAAATATTGTTAACAACCCTGCATGATCATTTCACCCCCAAAATGCAGCATAAATTAAGTACAACATTAATTTATTACAGTTTTACTTCTCTTATACCTACGTATACATTAACTGTTACCTACGAATACAAAATGTCCACATTCCTCTATGTACTTAAGTTTCGGGCGCATGCTCAAAATTCTAAATTTTCCAGAAAGGGTCATTCCCCCTCTTTGAGGTACATGAAAACAAATATTCATTAAAATCATCTTGGTGAAAGTATACAAAGTGACTCAACCTCATGTTTCAAAGTATTGAGAGCCTGAAAATGCTACCTAACTGTGTGAATCTAAAATGTAAAAAAGATGAGTACCTGTACAAATATGTCCACTTTCTATCAGCATTAGCATCTTCTGAATACAATACAATCACAAATTTGAATGCAATATGTAAATAGGTGGAATAATCATCACTTAATCAAAATATGGTACTTGTATTTGTAGGTAATATTGAGAAGTGTACCTTCAACTTCATCATTCCGCCACGTGGTCAATTGGAGAGATTAGTGATGGCACTTTTTTTCCATACAAGCTTGATATGTTGACTTTGAGTGGGGAAAAGGAAAAAGAGATCGAAGCATTTTGAAACTGGACCCTAAAAATCTAGCCGTGTACACTTTTCGTTGGATTCGACCATATATACGAGGGTCATTCAATAAGTAAATTGATCTGAGTACTGGTTGTACTTTTCCAGACATGCAGTGAGAACCAAACATCGATTGAGTGTGACGGAAACGGATGAAAAACAGCAAAATATCGCCGAAGTGCTTTTCAATTGGCCTATTGTAAGAGGCAAAACATACCTATTGGTCAATTATAACCGTTATAAATGTCAGATATCTCTTTAACAGACTGTAAACAATAAAGTTGACTGATTGGTTTGGACAAAATATGCCCTCTGATTAGCCAGATCCAGGTCAGGACAACCATTCAGTTTACCCCTCCCCTAGAAAACCCTGTAAAAGTCATATTTGACTTTCATGATAACTAAGCCATCGTCAATATATCGAACTAAATGGAGGGATTTAAAGTCGGTCAAAGCGATAATTTTGTATCATTGACTACCTGAGTGACTATTCTGAAGGTTGCACATAAGTAAAACTCATAAAGTGACTATTATGGTAAAGATTAAACATTCGAGGGATCATTACGACTTAAGTTGTAACAACGAACATTTGACTGATGGCAGTATTCTGGTACTACATTCTGGCAATACATTTGAGTTGATAGTACACTTTTTGCAAGCCTACAAGAGTTAATATTGTTTACAATTTTATCTATACATGATAATACTGTAATATATTCAGATATCATTCATTCATTTCCATTTTCAGTATTTAAATCATGCTCTTATATCTAGCCATACAATAATAAAAAACACCCGAAAACATGTGTATATATTTAAGGTAATTTTCGGTGTCCGTTGTCCAAAATCTCTCTCTGGCTTTGACCGCGTCATAACAAAGGTAAACACAGATATCAATTATCATTTACTACACAATTGTAGCTATGATTCAGAGCTATAATCATGACAAATGTCATGAGGTTGACATTAATATTAGCGATGTTATGAGGGAGGAGGTAGAACTTATTGAACGACCCTCGTATATCGATACTTACCCGACAGCGTTTTCGATGTTTCTGCAACAACGCGCACCCACAGCCGTACAGTATCCGTCTCTGTAATAAATAGTATATCACACACATTTTGGAATATTAAATATAACTACCCAACAAACAAACCAGCAATCAATCAAACAAACAATCATCAACAAATCCAGGCGACTACACACAATGTTCTACGTGTTGTCGGCCTGGTCACAAACAAAATCACAACAACATATGTTGCAAATATGTTGTCATTTTAAATGACAAACTGTAAACGAAACGTCTGACACTACAGGTACCGTACACCTTCACTTACACGTGGATCTTTCGGGAAATAGTGAACTTTAGGTCCCAGATTCTGGACTGTATTAGTATCGTCCGCCACTGGAACACCCAGTATCGTCCGATACTGGTACAAAGTCAGTATAACCAGTCTGCTCCGGAACGGGAGCGCGTTCGGCTTTAAGGCGTGCTATTTAGTGACGCATTGCCGGAAAGGGTCAAAGGTCATGTAGGGGTCATTAGAGGTCAATCTGTGTATACCCCATATTACCCATAAGTTTATTGTCACCAAGCTTGTTTGTAATGACCTTTGACCCCTTTCTGTCAAAACTTTAAACTATTTATTGCTGTTTTGGGAATAACACAATCTGAGGCAATCTGAGAATTCTATCAATGGTGGTCAATCTGAGGATCTCTACAATGGCGGTCTGTGGACAGGTAATAAATAGTAGGGAAAATGTGTAACTTTGCACAGGGACTTAGTAAAGATGTCTGAAGGATCACATATCAAAATAAAGTTTCTGGCTCCTTCACTTCTGGGTGTTTTCTAAAACTTTATGATACCCCCTCGTAATACTGCAAGTCTCATATTTTATGTAAAAATTATCACACTTAACCTAAATATTCATGAAAATGGTGTAAACTCTCATCGCGGTATATAGGCTCAAAGGTGAGATCAAATCATCGAAGTAGCTGCCGCGAGGTATTCTGGTAGCTAGGCTGCCCTTAATTTCTTAAGATGTTAATTTGTATGCAAATATTTAGGGTTGGAAATCGAAAATACGGTGACGCATACCAGTCAATTTGTAGCGCCCTCAGGTGAAAACGCTCCGGAGCTGACGGATAACAGTATCGGCCGAATCTGGCACATGTATAATGTCCCAGTATTGGGCGATAATGGACCATTATGTTCCAGTAATCAGTTAAACATGACAAAAGGTATATATATATATATATATAATTTGCATATATGAGACTTCAATAACTAATTACCATAGCTTCCATTATGTAACAGACAACTAAGCAATGTCGCTATAATGTGACTGTAAACATCTACATGCTGTTAAAATAAGTAGGATTATACAAGTGTTTTACGAACTTGACAAAGATTTCAAATATATAGACATACAATTGGCTACCTCCATCATCCCAGTGGCGGATACAGGGGGGCGGAGGGAGTGGTACAACTGTAAGCTTTTTAGACACATACGTAGGTTCCGTGGGTACATTTGTGAGTTATACCATGCTATTTTTGCCGGTTTTGGGATGACCAAATTGCTCCCCCCCCCCCCCCCCCCCCCCACCCCCACTTAGCAGAATTCCACGAAAGGACCTCTTACGATATTATATTTTGGTACAATTAAAAAAGAATAATGTTAATCCTTGATTCGCCACTGCATCCTAATATCCTCATTTTCATTGACCTGCGTAAATACAAGCGTGGTCGACCCATAAATTCAGTATCAAGAACTAACTTTGGTATAATTATAATGGACATCAATAATATGTAATTTGTATAAGCGACTTACCCTGGCTGGCAATGACCTTGTGCTTCGTTCATAATCACGCCCAAAAATAACATCAACACAAGAACTGTCGTTATGGAACCCATAATGCTCTAATCACCTGTGGTCAATCAAAGTCAAATATAATATGAGTGATAGTACAGTAGCGAAGGTTAAAGGCAACTGTCCACTATGGTTTGTTCACGTACTGAAATAGTAGAATACGTTTAATTTTCAAACGGTATAATCATTATCGTAAGATAAATGTGAAGCAGCATTCTTTACAATAGATCTAAACACTGGTGCAGAATAAAGCAAGACATAACGTACATATAACTGACCTGTTTAGGCTGTTTTATGAAAATAATAACTGTTTCAGATCAGACGTCACGCAAATATGATCAGAATGACGCTTGGCATATCCTTATATATAGTTTCCACTGTATTTCCGGATGTTTGTTTTGTTTACCAGACATATAAAATTGCGGATTCTGCAGAATTTGAATTATTTGCATTTGCTATTATTTGAGTCATGAATTGTCAATAAATAATAATGCAATGATGGAGTAAAATACGCCACATTTCTAGTTGATCAACACTGAAAAAAAAACTTCGATTTTTATTGAGCCGAACTAAGTAAAATTAGTAGGGCGTCTACAAAAATATGTAGTTGGGAGTATTCTACTATTTTGGAACTGTGCTTAACGAGTCTAATATCTGGCTGAACTATTTTGCCATGAATTAGAATAGTTTGACAGGTTCTACCAATCAATAATGAGCATTATATCGCGGATAAACTAATTTGGGTGAAATTAGTTAAGCAGTTATAACGATTTAAAAATCGTTATAAGTTAGTAAAACTCTGAATTAATTAGTACAACTGTCCAAACGATTGTGGTTCTACGATGTTCAGTATTCCCGCGGTTGCGATCCCGGGGTTGCGATCATGTGATGATATTTTTTCTTCAGACGACTTCAGGTAGCACACAAAGTCTTCACGTAGTCATGCGTTCTTCTACACTGGCGTGAAATTCCGAAGGAAAACAGGTATTTATTTCTCTCAAAGAGACCATTCAATATTACGGCCATAATGTAGGTTTTACGGTAGGTCCAGGAATATCGAATGCAATCATGTAATCCGTGGGGATGGCGTTTGTGTGTGGCAATTTGTGCAGAAACGACGGCTAAAATGGTGGAGACATGCAGCCACCCAATCAATGATCCAAGTATGAGCAATTCGCCATCCCACGCTCCACATAATTGCATTCAATATTCGTAGGCGGGCTACCGTAAAGCTTACATTATTATCGTAATATTTAATGTTCAATCTGATTGAAATAAATACCTGCTAGCTATCGTTTTACAACGGTATATTCCTGGGCCTAGGCCGTAAGCTTACATTGCCGGGACGTGGGGACTCATAAACCATGATACCCAACGTTGCAATCGGTAAGTGTATAAAGTTGAGCTTGAGCGTAATCAACATATAATAAGACAAACACCCAACACAACAGAATAAAATGTCCCACATCAGGGGATCACAAAACAAAACTGAATAGAGGAGATCAAAAAAGGATCCAATTTGTTTACGTGCTTCACGCAAACAAAGATTCAGATATTGCACTCTTCGAACCTTTGGCGCCTGATAGTCTATTTTTAGTTTCCTGTTACCCACCTGCTTCACTATTTTCATCAGCGTCAAAATGTCATTCATATTTTCAAAATATGGTACCGTTTGTTTAGAAATTTCAAACATATTTTTCACTTTGTAAAATATCAAACGGGGAACCAGGGCTAGGCTCAAAAGCATGGTGTTTTATTGTAAATGCCTTTCGTGAAGCCCCGGTATCAATATGGTTTGATCGTACATTCATTTACATGTCAATAATGAAACCTGATCAAATAATGAATGATAAAAAAGTCCCCTCATCACTCGGCATAAAAAAGTAATAGGAAACCTGTAATTGGCATTCATTGGCCTTCAGCATTCATCAGTAACTTGGACTGGGATCACGAAAAAGGAAATTCACCCTAAAAGGAGGTCAAGAAAAAAATAACAGTGTTTGGGAGGGGGGGGGGGGGGGGGGGGGGGGGGGCGGGGTCAAGATGATAAAAATGTCAGGCTCACACCAAAGTATTTATGAACACTCCCTTAGTGGGTTATAGAGGTGCACTGGCTTTAGGACATGTTTTTTAGCATTCACTTTTTTCAGCGGGTGAAAACGTAGTGATCAATACGCTATGTATACGTTGGTTGAAAATTTGAGCTAATGATTATGTTGGGTTGCTTCATCAGCTGCATCGACTGTGATGTATAACCAACCCCTGTAAATGTAGATGTTCTGATTGCTGGCGGGATAGCTGGCCCGATGTACAGCTTGATGTTTTCTATTTTGCATATGTCATCCTTAAAATTGTCACATTCCAAAGTTTGAGTTGCATAACTCCAATGGTTCTTATTTTAGAAGCACACGGTGACATAATATGTGCCCATTGAGTAGTACCCACACTGACTGGTGGATGATAACCTGTGGCAGTAATTCACCACATTTTAGCTTATAATTTCTTAATGGAACATGTCTGGCCCCTAAGATTTTACAGGCATAATGAGAAATATATATTTGGATTCTTCTGATATCATGCAGTATCTTGATGTTAAAAAAAATCGTAGCCCAAAAAAGTGATCGGAACATGATACGCCTTTAATATTTGATTCGACGAACCTCCTTTACCTTTTCAAAGATAACAAAAATTATGGCTAAATGGGGGCATGGCCTTCTAAGGGGCATTTACCTCCCGGAAAATATTCTTGCCCCCCCCCCCCCCCCCAAAGAAAAAAATAGACAATTAAAGCATAAACATGCAATTTTTTCTCGCTGTGCTCACTTTTTCTTACTAAATTAGGTTCAATTAGACCAAATGTTGACAATTTTAGCATGAAACAGCTAAATCTTGCGCGGAAGTGCGCATTTCCATTCCAAATTAGTTAGTATTACACCAAATTTGACCATTTAAGCGTAAAATGGCACAACAAATGTGCGCATATTTGTTTTCTAAAAAAATCTTGCTGATGCTGATGCCGCCACTGGCTTGGCTTGGCGTTTTGATGTTTCAGCGTTGCGCGTCATCCAAGCACCGGCCTGATCGCAGCATTCACATTCAGTAGCAGAATCGGAAAGAATGGTATTTAACTTCCTTGTTGTGTGTTATCATGATTCATTGCTGGGTCGAACAGACACAGTATGGTTTCAGTACGGCTCATTTTGACAAGAATTTTGCCCGGAATTTTACCAAGAATCCGCCCGGCGTTTTAGTATTACAATGCCCACGAATGCAATGGCTCAGGGCTAAACATACACCTATGAACTTTGAATCCGGTTAATTCGAGATTGGATCAATGCAATGCAGTCAGATCAGGGGTATGCCAGTGAGCTTGCCGATCGGGTCCACTTTTAAATTAAAATTTGGTCAGCATAGAACTGGTGGCGCTATACTGATTAGGCGTGATTGTAGCAGACGACACGACGCTGGCCATGCGTCTCTCAGACGACCCAATATGTCAACGGGAGTGCACTATTTTGAATTATTTTTAACAGTCATCGCCCGGTTAACGATGACAATTCTTCTAATTATGATGAATTTGTCAAAATGATAAGATTAACATTCGCGATTACGTGTTATTCACCTTATTCATTACGTATTCAACATTTAGGTTTCGCGTGGCCACCGTCTGTGTAAATCCACAACGCCCTCAAACCTATGCTGACCAAATATTACGTTAAACCTGGTTAAACACTGTTAAACGCGTTAAACGCCGGTCACCGACACATTCCGATGATTACCATAATTTATGTAATTTATGCAAACGGCACCGTTTTCGCTACGTGTGTTAGTATAGGACTTTCCTATCCCAAAATTAATAGTATCCCTGGTCAGATGCCTGCCAATAAAATAACGTGTTTGTTTGTGCACTGTTGGCCCACACGTCGTAGACCGAAATTTTAAGAAAATAAATAAGAATAGAGTAATTTGCAATTCGCCATTGTGGTTGATTGCCTGCACCAATCTTAATAAACTTAGGCTAATTTTGAAGGGAAGGTCCTATTCCTCCAGGATATAGTTTCCGTTTTTTTCAATAACTTGGACGAGTTAAAAGTTGGGGTTAATCTGCCTCATATGAGTGAAAATATTTTTTTGCTCACGATGCATGAGCGTTGCTATTTTTTTTGGGGGCAAATCATGCACATTTGAAACCATTTTAGGTAAAAAAGGTTTACTTTCATGATGTCTAGTTGCTTGTGCGGGGTTATATAGACATCAGTGAATACATCCTAGCACACATCGTACTACATCGCTGTATTCATTCTAGAGGTAAACATGGAGTTTTCTACATATTTTGGTCAACTAATTTTCAAAAAAATGTCGCCCTCTGTAGTCAATGATATGAACATCCCTAGCATAGGCTATACCTTTTAATAGGAAAAATATCTATATTATCGACTCGCACATAGAAACGATCGGTTCTTTAAAAAAAATGAATTATTTATCCAAACATTAATATTAATGGTGCGTCCATTTTCAAAATTTTGACATTTGTCGGTCAGACTCAGGCCTACCGGTACTTATTTTTTTTTTTTAAATGCTCATACACGAAAGATATTTTTGACATGAAATTGATTGCGGCTTGATCTCATATGTAACCCCCAAAAATGAATTATTTAACCAAATAATGGTATTTGGGCTAATTTTTCAAATGTTGATATTTGTCGGTCAAGCCGAGAATTTAAAAAAAATTGTCGTCAAATTGATTGCGGCTTGACTTTTTTGTATCATCGATCTCATACGTACCAAAAAAAAATTGAATCATTTGACCAAATAATGGTATTTGGGCTATTTTTTAAAATGTTGATATTGTCGGTCAAGCCTAGAATTAAAAAAAAAAAATCTATGCGAATGACTTTTTTGTCGCCAAATTGATTGCGGCTTGAGTTTTTTGTATCATCGATCTCATATGTACCCCAAAAAATTGAATTACTTAACCAATGGTATTTGGGCTATTTTTTTAAATTTTGATATTGTCTGTCAAGCCTAGAATTTAAAAAAAAAATCTATGCGAATGACTTTTTTGTCGCCAAATTGATTGCGGCTTGAGTTTTTTGTATCATCGATCTCATATGTACCCCAAACAATTGAATTACTTAACCAAATAATGGTATTTATGCTATTTTTTAAAATTTTGATAGTGTCGGTCAAGCCTAGAATTAAAAAAAAATATTCTATGCGAATGACTTTTTTGTCGCCAAATTGATTGCGGCTTGAGTTTTTTGTATCATCGATCTCATATGTACCCCAAAAAATTGAATTACTTAACCAAATAATGGTATTTGGGCTAATTTTTCAAATTTTGATATTTGTCGTTCAAGTCTAGAATTAAAAAAAAAAATTGTTATGACTTCTATGCGAATTACTTTTTGGTGGTCAAATTGATTGCGGCTTGACTTTTTTGTATCATCGATCTCATATGTACCCAAACAAATTGAATTACTTTATAATAACCAAATAATGGTATTTGGGCTAAATTTTCAATTTTTGATATTTGTTGGTCAAGCCTAGAATTTAAACAAAAATTGTTATGATTTCTATGCGAATTACTTTTTTGTGGTCAAATTGATTGCGGCTTGACTTTTTTATATCATCGATCTCATACGTACCCAAACAAAATTGAAATATTTAACCAAATAATGGTATTTGGGCTAATTTGTCAAATTTTGCTATTTGTCGGTCAAGCCTAGAATTAAAAAAAAAAAATTGTTATGATTTCTATGCGAATTACTTTTTTTGTGGTCAAATTGATTGTGGCTTGACTTTTTTATATCATCGATCTCATACGTACCCAAACAAATTGAATTACTTTAATAACCAAATAATGGTATTTGGGCTAATTTGTCAAATTTTGATATTTGTCGGTCAAGCCTAGAATTTAAACCAAAAACATTATGATTTCTATGCGAATGACTTTTTTGTCGCCAAATTGATTGCGGCTTGACTTTTTTGCATCATCGATCTCATGCGTACCAAAAGAAAATTGAATTTTTTAACCAAATAATGGTATTTGGGCTAATTTTTCAAATTTTGATTTTTGTCGGTCAAGCCTAGAATTTAAAAAAAATTGTTATGATTTCTATGCCAACAACTTTTTTGTCATCAAATTGATTGCGATTTGACTTTTTTGTATCATCGATCACATACGTACCCAAACAAAATTGAATTATATAACCAAATAATGGTATTTGGGCTAATTTTCAAATTTTGATATTTGTCGGTCAAGCCTAGAATTAAAAACAAAAATGTTATGATTTCTATGCGAATGACTTTTTTGTCGCCAAGAGTTTTTTGTATCATATGTACCAACAAAAATTGAATTACTTAACCAAATAATGGTATTTGGGCTAATTTTTATATTGATATTTGTCGGTCAAGCCTAGAATTTTAAAAAATAATTATGATTTCTATGCGAATGACTTTTTTTTGTCGCCAAATTGATTGCGGCTTGTCTTTTTTGCATCATCGATCTCATACGTACCCATACACAATTTAATTATTTAACCAAATAATGGTATTTAGGCTAATTTGTCAAATTTTGATATTTTAGAATTTAAAAAAATTAAAAAAATTCTATTAGAATGACTTTTTTGTCGCCAAATTGATTGTGGCTTGACTTTTTTGTATCATGGCTCTTATGTATCAAAAAAAAAAAAGAATTATTTAATCATATAATGATATTTGGGTCCATTTTCCAAATTTCGACATTTGGCGGTCAGGCAAATTAAACTAGATATGATTGTGATCATAGATCACGGATATTAGTCGAGGGCTTTTTACCCCTAGTGACCCTTTTTTGACCTTTGACCCCAAACTTATCATTGACTTTTTATCTTGGCTTATCAATGAGCACAGGAAAAGAATAGTCCACGTTTGGACCCCTAGTGACCCCTGTTTGACCTTTGACCCCTTATGCTTTACAACCTGAGCAATGGAGTTAAGATTACATTATGTTGATATCCATGCTGATCAAATTACGGGCGAAATATCTGTTTTCAATCGACTACGAAAACTAATTTCATTCATTCAATGCAAGACTTCTACTGGGTTAGCAAGGTGCATGGAACCCATCGCATAAGTGGCATCTACCAATAGTCAACAGGAGTGGCATACAACGACGGCAGTGACATACAATACAACTGTATAGATGGTGATGTAAATGGCGGACAAGACAAATATGGTGAGGACAATCATATACGCCAGTGTATGAAACACATCGCATAATTAAGTGGCATCTGCCAATAGGCCTAGTCAACACGAGTGGCATACAACGATGGCAGTGACATACAATACTATTCAGACTACTGAATAAATGGTGATTTAAATGGCGGACAAGACAAATATGCCAGTGTCCAGACTTCTACTCGGTGAGCAGGGTGTGCATGAAACACATCGCATAAGTGGCCTCTACCAATAGTCAACAGGAGTGGCATACAACGATGGCAGTGACATACAATACAATTGTATACATGGTGATGTATATAGATGGCGGACAAGACAAATATGCCAGTGTCCAGACTTCTACTCGGTGAGCAGGGTGTGCATGGAATACATCGCATAAGTGGCATCTACCAATAGTCAACAGGAGTGGCATACAACGATGGCAGTGACATACAATACAAATGTATAAATGGTGATGTAAATGGCGGACAAGACATATGCCAGTGTCCAGACTTCTACTGGGTGAACTGTCATCTGTAATTAGGAGTAGAAGAGTGGACTATATCACAATGATGGTCCACTGGAGTACCACTTCGTCCGTGCACCACAGACGCAGTGTTATTCCAAATGCCCATCATCAATACCAACCATCACACAATTGTGTACGCCGCCAGCTTAGGAGATGAAGAAATCGTCCACATAGCAGGTAACTATACCATCCTTTTTAAAATGTAACATCACTATCTTCAGTCGGCCATCCATTAAGAGGCCCTAATATAATACTATTGATATGTAATATTCAGGTACTTCCATTCTTCAAATACAAATACTTAAAGACATTAATCCTATACATATAACTCTTTCACATTTATGAAGCCTACTTGTAGTGCCGCATATAATCATATATCTTCCAAAAAATATGTCAACAGGCAGAACAAAATAAGTTGACTTCGACATATACAACTATACACTACACCAAACCCACACGACCCAGCTAGGTTTTGTCCAAAATCATTTTACCATTCAAATCCACCAACCGCCAAACCCGAGAACCACGAAAGGCGAGAACCGCTCTAGTTATTCAATAAAATTCATACAATGTTTTTAACTTTTAGGTCTAAACATCTGATTATATGTAATTAGCATTTCGGTACAACATGTCATACTTGTATGTTGTACATGGTCACAATAAATGGCTCCAATTGCTTATCAAAATTAGGTAAGATCTGCGAAAGAAAATTTACAATAATGTTGGCTCCCAGAATCACCTGGCTATCATTTTCCCCGTTTCACAAAAATAGACCAACAAAATCGCGAAAATAGACCCCTTTGTAAAAAGTGACCACATTATTAGGGATTTCCAGCTACAAAATCATACCCCATGTTTAAGGATTGTTTGCCAAAAAAAAACTACCCATTAGAACGGCACACCCCGTATACTGTCTTAGGCGAGTCCCCCGGGTCATTTTCAAGGGGGTTTCCAGCTCTTTAAAATGAGATATATGAATCAACATATTCTGAGCATCCAAATGTTCATGAAATATTAAGCTCACATAGCCCACGCACTTTTTTGTCATCTCTTTTCAACAACAATTAGCCTTAGTTACATAAAAAAGTATACCTAAATAATAAATAACGAGGAAATAAATAGAAATAACAAAAATATCCCAGCATTTGGGATCATTTTCAGAATATTTATGAGGAATAAAGAAGGCCGATTATATCCCTGCTTTGTGTATAGCATTTTCGGCCTAATATT
Organism: Ophiura sarsii; assembly: GCA_035610835.1. Taxonomy (NCBI): domain Eukaryota; kingdom Metazoa; phylum Echinodermata; class Ophiuroidea; order Amphilepidida; family Ophiuridae; genus Ophiura; species Ophiura sarsii. The sequence continues at coordinate 46,816,442 of CM069449.1, forward strand.
TTCAATATACTCGCTCGTACAAACAACCTGCATGCCTAACACGAAGTGCACGACGTTTTCGCTTCTAAAACGCCGGCTGCAAAAGGACTGCTTTTGCGCAATCCAAAGCCATACACAATTATTACTTTTGATAAAGGGCCTAGTTTCGCGTAACCAAAAGTAGTCGATTTCGCAGAAGTACTACTTTTGGGCGAATAAATCCACCCAAAAGTAGTACTTTTGCGAAAGGGACTACTTTTGTTTGCAGCACCGGAAAGTTCAGTACATCTTCCATGAAAATGAGATAATAATTATCTCGCTCAAAATGTTTACAATATTGTGAAGGAATAGTGAAGGATCTTGTTTTCTTAACTTCCTCTTTTTTTAAACTCATGAAACAAAATATCAAACAACCAAATCATCAGACAATTCAGTGTTCATAGTCAAATGTAATACACATCAAATCAAATTCAAGTTCATAGATCGTTTTCTAATTTATGAAACAAAATATTAAACATACAAAACAACAGATAATTCAGTGTTCTCATAGTCAAATTTAATATTACATCAAATCATATTCTTAGATCATCACAAGACCTTCCATATGTAACTATATCATAGGGAAGGTCCAGTAATATAATAATGAACTCATCAAGTTTACAATATTGTGAGTGTCTAGTAATATGGCATATGAGAGTTACATAGGGAAGACCTAGTAGTGAAGATGAGATAATAATTATCCCAAATGAGGTATCTAATAGTTATTACGCACTAAATGTAGATCTTCCATGAAAATGAGATAAGATTTATCTCACCAAGTTTACTTTACTGGGATGGCCTAGTGATATACTAATTATCTCATCCATCATGTGTGAAATAGCAAGTAAAACCATGAATGTATAACACCCATAAAAATGAGATAAGAATTATCTCATTCGGACAGTTTACAATATTGACGGCCTAGTGATATAATAATTATTTCATCGTGTGGGGAAACAAGTGTTACACCATGAATGTAGATCTCCCATGAAAATGAGATAAGAATTGTGCCACTCGTAAGTTTACTATACTGGCAGGGATGGCCTAGTTAGTGATATACTAATTATCTCATCCATCATGTGTGGTATAACCACTTGGGTATAGCAAGTATTATACTGTGAATGTAGATCTTCCACACTCGGACAGCTTACAATATTGATGGCCTAGTGATAATATAATAATTATCTCATCATGTGGGAAAGCTAGTATTACAGATTACCCATGAAAATGAGATAAGAATGAGGTGAAAGATGCAATGTTCCATTCTAGCCGAGTCGAATGGAACATTGCATCTTTCACCGAATGCAACTATTCTTTCCATTGCACGATTGAAGAAAAAAAAGCCATTCAGTATTTGTTTTATACAACATCTAAGATAATTATTGCCATTTGAAACAATATTGTTTAGAGATTTATTTATAGTTGTGGACGTATGTGTAGGCATACTCGCTTTACGGCCGCCAAGCGTCTTTGCCGTGCAATAGTACGTAGGGGTCGATGCACGGCAAACCATGCAATGGAGCGGATATTCAATCACACGTGACCTGTAATCCTCCAATGACTGAATTTCCGATTTCCTTTAGTCTTCACGACTGATGCGTATTTAAACATATTACACAATGTTTAATAACGTATATAAAAATAAGGTAGAATATATACAAATATTTAATATTTCTATCAAAACATAGATAAAATAATGTAGAATACGAGCATGTGACCTTTTTATCGTTTAAGACTCTAGAGTATGTTTGAATGATTTAGGCCAAAAACAGTTCAGAAATGACCAGTATCAACCAATATACAGTGCTAAAAAGTAACTTCCTAGGTAATAAACATGCTCATAACTCTAAAGAATGGTCGACTAGTAAGGAAGGTGGAGGTCAAAAACCAAGGCAATGTGCAATTTTCATGTATTGGTCAGAAGTCACAAACTGGTCCCAAAAAAAGTTTCACTTCTAATAATGTTGAGAAATGCACCAATTCTGATTAAACGGGACAAAACTTAAGTTTTACATACTTAATGACCCACAAACTATATATTGTTGGAAAGCTTAAGATTTAAGTTTTTTTATTTTTGCAAAAAAGAATCAAATTATACAGGGTGTGTACAATTTTTACAGGGTGGAACATAAACAATTCGATCGTTTTTGCTCCCCACAAAAGAGTTTGATAGTTTGTACAATTAGGGTTTAGCTGAAAATAGTCACCAAAATCAAAACAACCGCAGAAGGTGCTACCAAATTTGCTAAGAATCATTTGCCCAAAATGTACACAGGAAAAGTACAGGGTGTCTAAAATGATGATGAAATAATGCATAAAATGAATGTTTGTATATAATATTCTATGAAATTTAGTTAGCATGGACCATTTAATTTAAAAGAAAATGATTATCAAAATGTACTACATGAATATCGTTAAAGTTCCTTTTATTTTGAATACAGGGTGGTCCAAAATAGGTCTAAATAGCAAATCTTTCATAAATCTATGAACAATTCTGTGAAGAAACACTTCTGGCTTTTTTAGTTAAATGTTTTACTACCCAGGGCAGAAAAGGACTGAAGAGTCACACAAATGAAATAGAGAGACTGCGATTTGGCCATTGTTTAATCAATAAAATGAATAAAACTGTGTATTTTTTACATTAAAACACTCTCTGAATTGAACATCATATTCTAGTAGAGAATGTCTAGATAACAATTCAATATTAGTATTCATAGTAGCAGGCACATGTTATTAACACATATGAGAAGTTTGAAAACTTTCCTATGTATACTTTTAAAATGGCATCAATTTCAAAAGTTCTAGTTTTCCGCTATTTTGTGTACAAACCTATGGGCTCCTCATCCACCGGCTCCTCATCCACCGATCCCACCCTTGACTCACTCGACGTTTAGATTGATAACTTCACTGTTGCTAAACATGTGGCTTTAATTCTTTTGTTATTCGGTAGCTGGATAAATTGTCTTTAATGTGATACCAAAAATGTTATGTTTTTTTGACAACTTCTATTTTAAACTGACTCAGCAGACAGACAGAAGACGAGAAAAGAACAAACAAGTACTTTGGTCATCAGTGGAGAAATTTATTAATTAAGTGCACATCAATAATACAAGAGACACGTATCACGATTTTAAGGATTTTTTGAAACGATCCCACCTTATTTGATATACCTGTTAGTGACCTGTGACCAAGTTTGCACTTTTCTACACACGTGATAGTGTAACAGGTAAACATGTAGGCCACAGCGATCAATGAAATCATCCCCGATTCACATAACGCTACAGGCGGGTGAGTTGTCGCAGCTGTCGCTCCCAGTTAATCAATAAGTTGCCTAATATGAATGCCCGTGTGTACATTTTGCGTTCCGTGGACAGCTAAAAATAGGGTCTCTTTTATTAAAACAGGCATAGCTCTTGATATAATTGATCGATTTCAATGATTCCTTTTGTCATATAAGCGAAATAAGTTGCTCTTTGAAAACGTGCCTCATTGGTTTGTCAAATTTGTTTGGTATATTTTTAAACAAATATTCATTCTCGTACAACTTCTTTTTGACTCACCCTGTACAATGACTCGTGGAGGCAGGTCCCACTCATTGAACTGCATATAAATCTCATGGTAGTATTCAGGTCACTTATACCAGGAAAGGTGCTTATACAGCGTGTCCCAAAAAACTGGGTTCAAAAGTTTGCGAGCTTATAACGAAATCAGTAGGAAACATGGAAAGTTTATATTTAAGGATATCAAACAAAATATACCTGACCTTAATTGGGTAAATTCGGAGACCAATCCAATGGACACTTTTTGAAATACAAAGATTTGAATAGAGCGTGGTCAGAACCCATTTGTCCCGATTTAAGGAATAAACCATCCGTGCGTTGCATGAAACTGTGCGCTATGTGCAGTATTCCCGGCATGGGGTTTATTCTCCGAAAGAACTTAACACTTTCCACGCAGCTATTATTTTTACCATAATACAAAACAGATTTTATATTGAAACCTTTCTCAATTACAAAGTATATCTCAAGGATTACTGAACCAATACTAGGCATGTTTGCACTTACTTCAATGCATTTCTCATGGTGATACCAAATATGGTAATGAAATTCAATAATGTTGAAATTTTTGAAACATTTTGTGACATTTTGGAATGTCGTCTGTAGACGCCTGCCGCGTGGAGATGTTAACGTAACAATATCTCGTACTTTAACAAAGAACATTTTGTTTTAATGTTTATATAAATAATGAACTTGTATTATTGCAATATGACCAAGGTAATTTTGTTTACTGCCCAAGTCTTTCTAAAGAATGAATGCAAAGGCAAAACTATGATAAAGTCACAACAATGCGCAATTGCAACACATCGGGAGATTCCTTGAAAAGTGGGACAAATGGGTTTTGACCACGCTCTATTAAAATCTTTTTATTTCAAAAAGTTTATATTGCATTGATCACAGAGTTTAACAAATTAAGGTTAGGTATATTTTGTTTGATATCCTTAAATACGAATTATCCATGTTTCCTACTTTTGTAGTTATAAGCTCGCAAAACTGTAGAACCCAGTTTTTTGGGACACGCTGTACTTAACAACCAATGATCCCCTACAACAAGCCATAATAGGCCTATGCCTTAAATTTCCATTTCGATTGCCACTGCACCATGCACTTAAAACAATATTGGTCTAGGATCGATAAACTTTGTGTGTATAATTATCATCAATTGATCACTCTTCATTTGAATAAAATAAACAAATAAAAACGTAAGAAAGCCCCTTCTTAGGGTCCACCAACTGAAAAGGGGATTATTTTTTCTAGTAATTTGTTTACGTGTTTTGTGTCACTTTCGTGGTCATTTGATACAAAAATGGGTGACTAAAAACAAGAAATGTAACTTTATTTAAATTGTAGTTGGTGTATAGTTGGCTCTCATGGAAAGGGTTTTTTACGAGTGCATAAGGCAGTTTTCCTACACATGGTGCACATGACAGACGAATTACTCTAGCTCCAGTTCGAGACCCGCCCATGCAAGGACGATAACTAGAGGTCGAACGGTCCATATCTTTGAAAAGGCATACATTAGGAATGTTTCTAAATAATCATTATTTATTTTTTATTTTTTGTAAATATGTCGTTTACTCTCCTATCCCGACTGGTCCTAATTAAGTTTAGAAACTGTTGCACACCAATGACACTAAAAATAGGTGTAAATTCACGCACGGTGCTGTTTATATAGATATTATGCTAAGGTGAAGATATCAATGTAATAATTCATGAATGCTATCTACTAAAGATAGCAATATATCATATGTTATCTGAAGATAGCAACATAATATATTAGTATACTATCTACTTAAGATAGCAATATAACATACGGGTATCTACTGAAGATAGTAATGCAATATATGGGTACTATCTACTGAAGATATAAATGTAACGCCGGGTGTTTATCTACTGAAGAAAGCAATAAAATTGGGTTTTATCTAAGTGATGAATGCAATAATATATGGATGCTATCTACTGTAGATGGCAGACGTCCGAGTTGTAATGGTTTGTGTGTTTGTTTGTTTGTTTGTTTGTTTATTCCGGGGTTTATTCGCAAATTGCACTACACCTTAACCAGCTTTAAACTAAGGCCTCCTATGCAACAACAAAACATTCAGAGATTTTTGTTATTCTTCACAAGAACTATAATATATGGATTGAAACAGCAACACCCCTATTCAATTTCCTTTGGGTACCGATGATGTTGACAAATTAGGTATCATTGTAATGATTGCAGGTATTAAATCGATTTCACTAAAAACGAGTTCCGCTAATACCCGTGATTCCAAAGTTATAAAAGGGCAACCCATCCGTCCATTTCAATAGCGTCTTTCCACTCAATAGACAAGAGATAAAAGCAATCGATTCACAAATGACGGTCATTTGAATGGAAAGTGATGGCACATTGGCATACGCTATAACTAATTTTAGGGACAGCAGTTTTGTTTTGCTTAATTAGGGTACTTAGCACATGTTTTTAATTTACCAACAGCGGTATTCTTATCGGGGAGAACAAATACTACACGACTACATGAATCGCATGCTCCAACACGATAGGGGTAACGGAAATTATGTTAATGAGCTACCTTTTCCTCTACCATCATAAGCAAGGCTTTTTTGATCGTAAGCCTACCTTCCGTGAACAATATTTTGATGCATTTATTCGTTTCTGCAAAAAAAAACCATCGGGGTTTCCCCCGACTCGCTGGCTACCAGTTTTTAAATGGGGGATCGTACAGATGATGAACAATTATATTCGTCGTATCAATATGGGTTGATCAAACATGCATTTACATGTCAATAATGAAATCTGATCAAATAATGAATAATGAATAATGAAAAAGTCGCCTCATCACTTTGAAGAAAAAAAGTAACGGGAAACTCGCAATTGACTTTCATGAGCCTAATACAAATTCAAGGACTTAGCAAAGGGCGACATTCGCCGGAAAAACCTTTACTTAGGCCTAATGTATTTCTGAGTACCAATATTCAAATGTTACATAGGCCTACACGTAAACAAATGTCGCTCCGTATTTTGTTCCCCTTCCCTGACATTTCATTGAGAAATGGTCACCTTAAGTATCGGATTCGGGTATCTTAAAACCCTCTCTCTGATAGAAATAGACGAGGGTTGCCTAAATATAGTTTAACATCCTAAGTGCACTGCGCCATCTGCTAGTATAACGAGTAGGCCTATCTGCGAGTTCAATATAGTTTTGGGCACAGCGAATAAGGCTCGATGATGCCTCTCGCTGAAACCGATGTGAATACATTTAACCTCGCAGCGAAAAGGTTCAATCATTAAGAGTGTCAACATCGAATGAAAATCGAAGTAATATATTCGCGTACTTAGGCCTAGTGGAACTAAAACATATTTAAAACATGAAAGTGTTATACACTCTTAGAAAAAAGGGTGCTTTGAAGCAGCCTTTATCAAGCACCATAAAAGGTTCCATTTAAGGTTCAATAATTAATTATAGATGTCGGTGTCATCATGTACACGCATACACATTTTAACATTGGTAAACGATCTGAATAATCAAAAGCTGCAAAATAAAATAAAGAAATAAAGTATATGGAGAGCGGGAAGAAATGACATCCTCCATTTATACTTTCATATACGCCTCCCCAGTTTTCAGTGTAGCTTTATCATATTGTGTGTATGCTGCGAGTGCAATTAAGTCCTATCATATTGACGGCATAATGCATGATATTTTGGCCTAAACCGTTATGGCGAGAGAAAGAGCGTGTAAATAGGACTGTAACATGTATTTCACTTTAGAAAAATGACTATCTGTGGAAAAATACACACCTCATCAAAAGAACCAATTGTATTACTTGAAAACCGACCAGAACTGTATACCTATCCCCTCACTATTCATGAAGCCTATTATAATGTGAAGCCACAAATAAAAAAGGCGGGGATTTGAAGGTGAAGTCATTTCTAAGTTTATAAATATATACATTAAAAAGCTTAAACATAGCTTACAATGACACCAACTGTATCAAAATGCATCAAGGCATCCAGATTTTATGCAGTGAAAATAACTCCAAATAAATAAATGTTCAATAATATGTTCTTTATTATACTTTATCTAGGCGTATATCTTGAAGAACAAACAGCCGCAAAGCCCCCCCCCCCCCCCCACTTTTTTGATATGCTGCAATACGACTGAAACTTCTGTTTCTGTAATTGAAGTTTCATCCTCAATTTAAGCCTGATTAATGCGGCGCTCCTTAGTCAAAAAAGAAATTCCTACCTATGGCATGGGAAACCTTTAAAAGAACTTACATTGATTTTCGACAGCACTTGAACAGTCAGCTGTAGAACGGGGCCCCGTTTCAATTGAGGGCGCTCTATTTAGTGACGCACTGCCGTCATATTTTACACGGCGATTCATCAAGTGACGGAAATCCGTCGTCCGCCGGAATACGAACAAAAAACACTTTTCAATAGAGGGCGGGCTTGAGAACGGGACTCCGTTTCCAAGGGAACGGCCTCACGTCACAGTAATTTTCAAAATTCATAAAAAGCCGATTTTGCTGATTTTAAACAAAGAAATAACTCTCTTATCACAGAGATAACCGTTACAAAGGCATCACTTCTGAATACTATAGGGCTTGTATTAATTGTAAAAATTATCACACTTATCCTAGAAATTCTATAAAATGGTGTAATCTCGTCTAGAAAATGGTGATTTCATCGCAGCAAACCGGTCAAAAAATACATACTTATAGCTTGTGTCATGTGATGTTGGGTCAAAGGTTAAATTAAATCATCGGACTGAGTATCGCAAGGAGTTCTGGTACCTTATGCTGCCCTCAACTCGATGGATAGTTACTTTTTATGCAGATAATTGGTGGTAAAAGGCGAAAATTCAATCATTGCGCAAATTGACGGGTGTGCGTTACCTTGGTTACGTACACCCGTCATTTTAGAGCGCCCTCAATTGAAACGGGACCCCGTTCTACAGCTGACTGTTGAAGCCCACATTGCAATTCGCTTGAATGCGCAACTACTAATACAGTATTAATACCAGATAGTGCCTTACATGTACATTGTATAATGATAAACTATATTTAGGCACGTTCAGGGCTATGTGCTGATTAACCCGACGGTACAGGTGAATCTGTCACTACATCTCGGTACTTTCGCTGTAATGACTTACATAAGACGTAATGTCTTGGTGGATGTCTAAGTGAAAATGTGTCCCACTCTCACCATTTTCCCATTCTTAAATGATTGTATTTATTTATTTTTTAAGGTAACCCATAGACCACAGTTTTTGTCTTGCCTGTCATGCCTGTCACCCATGACCTAAATGTTAAAGAAACATTAAAAAACGAATACCATAAGACCATTGTTTTTGGGAATGGGGTCCCTAATACAAAATCATAAGAATAATTGGTCTTACAAGGGTATCTAACTGGTTAAAAGTGGAATTAAACGGTCACACATTCACTTATGTACGAGAAGTGTATCAACATGATACCTAATCGGAGGAAAATAAAATAAAACTATATCAATATTAAGTATGTCCATATCGGTCATCTGGTTGTAGTGGGAAAACAAACCAAATGTATATTGTAAAAGAACGGAGGAGCACGGTTTGCACCGCGCAGTATTCATATACTATAATACGTCTTTTTTCCTAAAGAAAAATGGGAAAAGAGAATTTATATCAACTAAATTTGACATGTAAAATGTACAACTGAAGTATCCAATCGACAGATTATCTGATACATAGAAATAAGCCAAACAAAAGTTGGATTATACGAGGGTCATAAGGTCTACCTCCTACCTGATAACTTTATTATTATATGAGCCAGTCTTATCAAATATCACACGATTGTAGCTTGGAACCTCAGCTACAAATTCATTGTAAATTGATCTGAGTACTGGTTGTACTTTTCCGGACATGAAGTGAGAACCAAACCTCGATTTAGTGTGACGGAAACGGACGAAAGTGCTTTTCAATTGGCCTATTGTAAAAGGGAAATCATACCTATCGGTCAATTATAACCGTTCTAAATGTCAGACATCTCTTTAATAGTCTGTAAACAATAAAGTTGACTGATTGGTTTGGAAAAAAACATGCCCTCTGATTAGCCAGATCCAGGTCAGGACAACCATTCAGTTTACCCCTCCCCAATAGAGAATCCTGTACAAGTTTGACTTTCATGATAAATAAGCGATCTTCAATATATCGAACTAAATGGAGGAATTTAAAGTCTGTCAAAGCGATAATTTTCTATCATTGACTACCTGATTGACTATTCTGAAGGTTGCACATACTTAAAACTCATAAAGTGACTATCATGGTCACGATCAAGATTTAACATTCGAGGCATCATTGTGGCTTAAGTTGTAACAACTAAAATTTGACTGATGGCGGCATTCTGGTATGCCAAGGCATAGCAATACGTTTGAGTTGATAGTACACTATTTGCAAGCATACAAGAGTTAATATTGTTTACAATCTTATCTATACATGATAATACTGTAATATATTCAGATATCATTTATTCATTTTCATTTTCAGTATTTAAATCATGCTTTTATATCTAACCATACCATACGAAAAAACAACCGAAAACATGTGTATATTTGTAAGGTAATTTTCTGTGTCCGTTGTCCAAAATCTCTCTCTGGCTTTGACCGCGTCATAACAAAAGTAAAACAGATGTCAATTATCATTTACTACACAGTTGTAGCTATGATTCGGAGCTATAATCATGACAAATGTCATGAGGTTGACATTAATATTAGCGATGTTATGAGGGAGGAGGTAGAACTTATTGAATGACCCTCGTAGCTCTACTATTTTGGATTTTTAACTATGTTAACAAAGCAAAACATACTGGATATGAGTTACTAGTGGTCTAACACATACATCCCAGCGTTCAAATTACATGTTCATCATACATTTCGGTTGATATTATGCTATTTTATGGAATTGTGACCACTTTTGACCATTTTGTTTAAGTCCGATAGCTTGCGCCGTGCACTGACAGAACTTTTCATCACCGTTCTCTTCAATGTTGACAATGTTTGTACATATAAGTATTGCAATCACAATGTTCGAGATGGCAAACGAGAAAGTAACTATGCAAACCACTATAATCCTGGTCTCACAGGATTATAACTGAATGGCTATTAAATCAATTTATTTCCAATAAGATAGAGGGCCGTCCATTTATACCGACCCATCAATCATACATGTAGTTATAAAACAGTATCTGACATAGCAGTCCCGTTTAGCTCAATTGGTAAAGCCGACAGTTTGGGCTAGGGCAATGTGATCGCAGGTTCCAGATGACAATTCCTGGTTCGAATCTCACTTCAAGACTTCTTCTTTTGAAATGTTTATAAATATTTACGGTGTATATCAAATTCTTAACTTTGTTTTTACCATGAATAAATAGGGAATCTATCTTTTTCTTTAATGTGGGTTTTCCCTCTTTTTTTTCTCTCTTTCTTCTATTTTTTTAAAATTTTTTATGTTATCACAATCGTTTATAAATAGTACAAACATTTAAATAAACTGGACAGTATTAAACATTAAGTATAGGATACTTTGACGGGCGGACATTAGTTCAAATCAACCTCCACGACTTAGTATTAAAGAAGACATGCATGGATGGAGTACAATGGGACAATACGTTGATTACAATTCACTGCTTTTCAGTTCTGCTACTTATGGTCTTTGTTAAGTTGTGGTTTTTGTGAATGGTTGGCCATTGTTGGTTCTAGATGACAATTCCTGATTGAGTTTTCAGAGACACCATGTATATGGTTCACAGTTGATCGATACAAGCATGTAGCATGTCTGTAAAATTGGGGCAGAGGACTTCTTTAGTGATATAGACACAGTTTCGTAATCCTAAAACTAATCCGTTATAAATCAATAACACATGGCCACTATACTACCATTTACATGAATGTAATGCATGACCTTCAATACCACGTGAGCTGCTCAAACTATGACATGTTCATTAGGCGGGCAATTTAAAAGGTAATCCGTCCAACGTGTGTATTATAGTTCCGAAAAACTTAAACAGACTTAAAAAGATGGATGGTGCCGTAAATAAGTCCTTCATGTGATTTCTTTTATTATTTCCACTCAGCTTTGTGTTTTGCATTTGTTTTGTGCTTTTTGTTTCTCCAAGAATAGTTATGGTACAAACGTGTAATATCGCGTTTCGAATCGATAAGGACAACAGGCAAACAGTCAAAACGTTATTGACTGGTCATGGCTTGCGCGCACTTATCAAACTGCTTTATACATTTCACGGACATAAATTATGCTAATGAGCTAATTCGTGAAGGGCGCCGCTCATTAAATGACGTCACTCACATCATCGATATTTTCGTAGCGCCAAAATTGTAGGGTTGAAATTCTAGGTCGAGTAAAATGATGTGCTTATTTGTTGTCTGTGAGCTTTTGTGAATTTTTTCCCGTATTGGAGTATTTTTTTATTGAAAATAGACAGTTCAAATTAAACGTTGGTTCCAAGTTCAACTGACAGCATATGTATTTAAGTAGACAGCAACTACAATATGCAGGCAACAATTGAGAAAAAACGATACCCGGCTTTGCAATGGAGCGTACGGGGAAGTGTACGGGTGAACATGACAAACCAAAACAGCCTAGTAAGTAACCGCCTCCGTGGCGCAATTGGTAAACGCGTTCGGCTGTTAACCGAAAGGTTGGTGGTTCGAGGCCAGCCGGGGGCGTTGTTTCTTTTTGCATTTAATGCAGATCGACAAATCACAGTAAAAATATAATATTGACAAAATCACAGACCACTTACACAAACATCGCATCTGCACATGCTCCTGTCGTGATCGAAATCCAACACACAAGCAATGGGCGAGTTTTATAAGTGTTGCGTGTCCAGTTTGATTACATTTTGTTTCATTTAAAAAAAAAGATCCAACGAAAAAGATAGATTTCTTGTTCATTCATGATAAAAATAAAACACTGTCCAGAATTTGAAAATTATGACCTTTCCAAAAGAAGAAGTCTTGAAGTGAGATTCGAACCAGGAATTGTCATCTGGAACCTGCGATCACATTGCCCTAGCCCAAACTGTCGGCTTTACCAATTGAGCTAAACGGGACTGCTATATCAGATACTGTTTTATAACTATATGTATGATTGATGGGTCGGTATAAATGGAGTTTTATAAGTGTTGCGTGTCCAGTTTGATTAAATTTTGTTTCATTTAAAAAAATTAAAAAAGATCCAACGAAAAAGATAGATTTCTTGTTCATTCATGATAAAAATAAAACACTGTCAAGAATTTGAAAATTATGACCTTTCCAAAAGAAGAAGTCTTGAAGTGAGATTCGAACCAGGAATTGTCATCTGGAACCTGCGATCACATTGCCCTAGCCCAAACTGTCGGCTTTACCAATTGAGCTAAACGGGACTGCTATATCAGATACTGTTTTATAACTATATGTATGATTGATGGGTCGGTATAAATGGACGGCCCTCTATCTTATTGGAAATAAATTGATTTAATAGCCATTCAATTAAAATCCTGTGAGACCAGGATTATAGTGGTTTGCATAGTTACTTTCATTTTGTTGCTTAAACTTGATTTACCAACCTAATAGGCATCATCATAATTTGCCCTTAAATCATGATGAAGGAAACGTTTAAGATTACTGTGTGAAACATTTAAAATAAGCCAATGAATACATTTTGCTGTAGTTAATTTGTAGTATAAATGTTTTTTAGCTTATAAAAAGGTTGGTCTATTAAGATCATTACTTTTTACAATCAAATTCATTATGCGCTTTTCTTTGAAAAATAAAAATAAAGCTAGTATAATTGAGTAATAATTTTACATTCAAGTTTGCATTAATTTCTATATCACTAGGATTTCAAAAGAAATTGCAAAGGGTGTACTTGAGAATCGAACCACCAACCTCGTGATACTGAAGTTGACGCTTTATCAATTGAGCAATTCGTCTGTCCATGAAATTATTTGATAGTAATACAACTTTATAGTATTGAAAATCGAATACACTAAACTCATTCGTGCTAATTTCTCTAGATCAAAAGAGGGCGCTCATACCTTTTTATCTGTCTTCAGCTTATTAACTATTAGTCAGTATGGGCTTATAGACGATGTTTAACGGTATATATTTCCGTTGAGTGACACAGTGAATGATGGTATCGGAAATCATTGATTTGTGTGACAGTTATGACAGTAATCACACACAATTCAATGAATATAATTATAAGTTACATTTCTATATACTAATACGATGTTCTCCACTTTTCGCACAGCGATTTACTTCACATTCACTGTGCAAGTCCCTATAGTATTAGTCCAACGACGAACCATTTTTAAACGTTTTGTTTTTTAATTTGGTTTAGATTTCGTGACATTTTGGTGTTTTTTGTCTAACCCCATGAAGGGGGCAGCCCAACTATTGGAATCCTGCCGGTTGAGACTCAATCCTGTCGGTTTAGATTGTCACTGTAGGTTAGATTGACAATCAAGACTGCAATTGGTACTCAGTTGAGATTGGCATTATCGTTTGAGAAGGGCGCTCGACTTGAAATAGTTCATTTTCTATAGCGCCGGTTTGTAATACCACGTCACAGCGTGTAAATTACCCTTTTCAGTAAAACATATCAGAATGTCTTTGAACAAATCATGTGTACATAGCATAGAAACGAGAACGCCCAATAAGTCAATTTTGACCAAATTAAGTTAAACATGATTTGTTTTACAGAGTATCCAATGTATATATCACTGTCAGCAATGTGAGTGAAGAAGTATGTAAGTCCACCCATTATGTGCTTCCAAACATGAATCAAAGTAGAGTATCAATGTTACTGCACAAAACATATTTTCTTGCACTTAAAAGTCAAAATACATTAATTCGTTAATTTCCCACTTTAACTTAAATGGGGGAAATATGTCGTTTTATCATAACAGATGTTATGCTACAACTTGTAAAAGAGTCTGGAAAAGCTGCATCTCCTGAAACTAGAGCCAATGTTACTGTCGTTTTTTCTGTTTGTTTTCACAAAAAGCCATTGTAAAAAAATGAGGCTAATTCACCCACACTAACTTTTAATTTTACTGAATTACACTATAATTTCTCGAAATTAAATGGTAGTATTACTTGTTCAAGGCTTGAATTATTTGTTGCAAAATTTGGTATGAATTAGTAATTAGTAATACAAAAAACCCGACTTTTATTTAAAACATTGTGCAATACACACCCTGGATCGGAGCCATGGGACCAGGAACCAATGCGTTACTTTGAACACATTTGGTCAAAATCATTCAAATTGATATCAACTTGTTCAGAATGAAAAAGATAAGCTAGCCAGATATCACGTCAATCGAGCAGATTACCGGGAGGCCGCATCTTTGCGTAAAAGTACTAGTTATTATGCCTATAGTCCGTTTTTTAATGGAATGCGCGTTCTAGGCCTACACACTCAAGTACCAGCCAGATTATCATGATCTTCACTATATCCAGGCTCCAAGTACCTTGGAGCCTGGATGAACAGTACTGAAAAGGACATTAAAACACGCAAAGCAGCTGCATGGAGAGCTTGTGGCAAACTCAGTCAGCTATGGAAGGCCAAATCACTATCCAGAAAGCTCAAAGAAAGATTGTTCATAGTTACAGTAGAATCAGTCCTCCTCTATGGATGTGAGTCATGGACAGTCACCCCAAAGCTTAGTAAACAGCTGGACGGATGTTACACTAGAATGCTTAAAACTGTGTTCAACATCAACTGGAGACAGCATGTGACAAATAAGGACCTGTACGCGGATATGCCCAAAGTCTCAGATAAGATCAGGGAGCGTAGATCTAGATTTGCAGGACACTGCTTCAGAGGGTCCAATGCGCTGGTGTCCAAACTCATACACTGGATACCTAAACATGGAGTGATAAAACGTGGTAGACCAGCCCTAACCTACATTGACATACTGAAGCGTGACACAGGATTGCAGGTAGAAGAAATCAAGACAGCTATGTTGGAAAGGAAGATTTGGAGAAGCATCGTGGTTCGGGAATATCACCCGCCATAAGTCAAGTAAGTAAGTAAGTCAAGTCACTATATTCTGGGTTTTTTATCCTAGGCGAGCGAACGAGGGTTTTCAATACCAAGAAATTCACACAGGCCTAAACATAATAGTTTCATCCTACGTGCACTACACCATCTGAGAGTAACACTCTGCGAGTACAATTAGTTTTGTGCATTGATGCACATTATAATGCTATGAAACGATTGAGAGGTAAAACCGATGCGGATACATTGAACCTCGCAGCGGTTTTGTTGATTTGTGTTGTCTAGTTAATGTTATTTCAAATATACATTCAAAAGTTGTGTCCTGTGTATGGAATAGATTAATTCATATTTTAATGTTGATGCTCTTTCTCCTAGTATAGGTCACCGCGTTTGTGCTCATGACAGGAGATGTTTGCGGTATGTTATTCAGTCGCGCGTTGCAGTAGACCAGCCAAAGGCAATAAGTGTGCTTTAAAATAATTTATCACGGCATTTTTTTGTTACAGCCTGACACCCACGCTAATTTAAGTCCTTAAATAGTTACCTTTCGAATGAAGGGGGGTGACAAAAATAGAAATCGATTTTTGGGCCGTTTTCAGCATAAAAAGACAAGTTTTGGGCAAAAACTATGTTTTTGCGTTTTCTGTGTAAATGTTATCTTTGAACAATGTACTATCCACCAATATTCAGTTCGACGTCATTTGATGTATATTTAAGGAATAATTCGTACCTTAAGCTGCTAAAATATATAGAAAATAAAGGCACATGGGAGTACAAAAGGGCACTTTTCTCAGTTTTATAGTTTTATTTGCCACTTATATTCGCTAGTTAATTAATCTATCACATGACGCTTGATTAAATCAACAAACTAGTATGACTGACGTGACATGGTCTATGACATTTATAGATATTTTTATGATGACAAATAGGGTAACATTAACATTAAAGGGGCATTCAAGGGTTATTTAACATGAGTGTATATAATAACTAATAGTGAATTAGAGGCGTATCTAGGCGGAGTTTTCCATGAACCACAGGACTCCCTAAATCAATTTTTAAAACTTACTTTCATGGTCCTAAAACATATTCAGGGTGTTACCAACATTAATTTTGGTGTTCTAAAGGGTTATTCAAGATGGCATCCAAAATGGCCGCCAAAATGATCAAATCTCACAAAAGGACATTATATTTATATCAGCCAACATATATGATGATGGTATATAGGATGTACATATATGATGTATATTAGACTACTAGAAACTCATATCCAGCACGTTTGCTTTTCAACATAATTATTTCAAATCAAAAATGGCCGCCAAAATGGCCGCCTTAATGTAAAATATCCTATAACAGCGTGTATTGCATTACATACACCAACTAATATGTTCTACTGATATACTAATGCTTTTAGATATACAACCCACCTCTCTAACAGTTTTAATTGCTTATCACTCTCCTAAATGGACCTCATCTAGTAAAATGTGTAGCTAACTACCAGTTTTTAACTTTCTAATCAGATAAATTACTGATTTCATGGGATAATTAGGGGAAATATCCAAAAGGATCATCAACCAGTTACAATCGACACCAATTATACATAAGTAGCTGTATGAATGTATCAATGACCTTATTAATCGATTATATTATCATATATCTGTTACTTACTCAATTGCTTGGGTCATTACCGTATCACTTGCGGTCATTAAACGATCACCTGGGGTGATAAAATGATCGCACATGGTCATTACACGCTCATTTTAAGTCATTAAATGGTCACTTGAGGATCATTACACTTGGGGTAATTGAATGATCTCTAGGGTTATCAAGTGACTGTTCGTGTCATGAATGATTGGGGTCACCACGCTATCAGTTAGGGTAATTAAATGATCACTTGGGGTAATGAAACTGTCCTTCAAGATTGCTTAGGGTCATTAAACAAACACTTTGTGTCAATGGTCATTTTGGATTATCACATTGTCACTTGGATCTAGTCAATAAATAGTCACTTGGGGTCACTAAATAATCCCCTCGATTACTAGATGATGGCTTGGGTCATTAAATGATGAGCTAGGGGTCATTAAAATATCACTTGAGGTCAGGTTATGATCACTCAGGGTCATTACACAATCACTTTGATTAATTTAATTGTCATTTTGGGTCATCGAATAATCACTGGTGGCTAACTAAGTGACCGATCGGGTCATTAAATAATTGCTCGGGATCATTAAGCTATCACTTGGGGTCATTACATGATCACCTGAGGTAATAAAATGATCAATCTGGGTCAATAGATGATACCACAGGGTCAATACATGATTTATCGGGGTCATTAAACAATCACTTTGAGTCCTTAAATGGGCATTTAATGACCCCACGTGATAGCGTAATGACCCGAATCAATCATTTAATGGCCGGATCGGTCGCTTAAATAATCCCAAGGGATCTTTCAATGACCCGAAATAACCATTTAATGACTCAAAGTGATTGTTTAATAACCCCGAGCAATCATTTATCGAACCTGATTGATCATTTATTGACCCTGTGTGATCATTTATTGACCCTGATTGATCATTTTATTACCCCAGGTGATCATTTAGGGACCCCAGGTGATCATCTAAGGACCCCAGGTGGTCAAATAAGGACCCCAAGTGATAGCATAATGACCCGATCGGTCATGTAATAACCCCAGGTGATTCTCCGATGACCCGAACTAACCGTTTAATGACTCAAAGTGATCGTTTAATGACCCTGAGTGATCATAACATGACCTCAAAAGATTTCTTAATCTTATATCCCCATAAAATAAATAATCTATCTGTTAAGACAGTTAGATACTGGTAATTAGCTAAACATATAACTTGATGAGGTTTAAGTAGGAGAGTGATAAGCAATTAAAACTGTTCAAGATGTGGGTTGTATATCTAAAAGCATTAGTATATCAGTAGAACATTATTACTATTAGTTGGTGTACATGTATGTAATGCAATACACGCTGTTATAGGATATTTCACATTGATGCGGCCATTGTGGCCGCCATCTTTGATTTGAAATAATTATGTTGAAAAAGCAAACGTGCTGGATGGATATGAGTTTCTAGTAGTCTAATATATATCATATACATCCTATACCATCATCATATATGTTGGCTGATCAGTTTATGAGATTTGATCATTTTTGGCGGCCATTTTGGATGCCATCTTGAATATCTTGAATAACCCTTTAAAACACCGAAATGAATGTTGTTAACACCCTGAATATGTTTTAGGACCATGAAAGTAGTTCAAGAAGTTGGTTTAGGGAGTCCTGGGGTGCATGGAAGACTCCGCCTTAGATACGCCTAATTTCCCATTAGTTATTATATACACTCATGTTCAATAACCCTTGAATGCCCATTTAATGTTACATTTTACCCTATTTGTCATCATAAAAATATCTATAAATGTCATAGACCATGTAATGTCATGTCAAACTAGTTAGTTGATTTAATCAAGCATCATGTGATAGATTAATTAACTAGCGAATATAAGTGGCAAATAAAACTATAAAACTGAGAAAAGTGCCCTTTTGTACTCCCATGTGCCTTTATTTTCTTTATATTTTAGCAGCTTTAGGCACGAATTATTCCTTAAATATACACCAAATGACGTCGAACTGATTATTGGTGGATAGTACATTGTTCAAAGATAAAACTTACACAGAAAACGCAAAAGCATAGTTTTTGCCCAAACATTGTCTTTTTATGCTGAAAACGGCCCAACTTCTGAAAACGTCACCCCCCTTCATTCGAAAGGTAACTACTTGAATTAGCGTGGGAGTCAAGCTGTAACAAAAAATGCCGTGATGAATTATGTTAAAGCACATTTATTGCCTTTGGCTGGTCTACTGTTGAGTATAAATTACAATAATTACAATAATGACAATAATTTGTCAAAAAGGGACACTGATTCCCCGTTATAATTCGTCTTCAGGCCATGCCGGTTGCGGAGGTGCGTAAGCCAAAGTTTGTCGCAGGCCATGCCGCGAGTCATTCTATCATGCCAGTATCAATGTTTCTATATCAAAGTTAATTAAACGATTGTTTATTGATAATGCATAGTGATTGATATATTGATAATTGTTAGGCCTCCTAGGAACATTCCAGAGGGGTCATGATTGTGAATGCGGTAGACTACCGGTATGTCGCTGCTAGTTAAAGGTAAAGGTAAATGTTCCGCAGTGGCGTAGCTCAGGGGGGGGGGGGGGGGGGGGGGGGCAAACAATAAAAAGGGGGAAAAATATGATAAAATACTGAGGTGGCGTGCTGGGGTACTGGTTATGTGGGGGTATATTCAACCAAATAGTCAAAAAGAGGTTTAGAGTGTATTTAGAGTGAAAATATAAACTGTCGAGTTAACCCGACAGTTTGTTTTCACTCTGATGTCACTGAAGTAACTTTTTAAAGCTGGAATGGTTCCTTCTGGGTATTCCAATAAACTTCGTATGGCAGTTATCATTTATAAATTTCTGCACACAGAGTTTCCCATCACCAGTTGATCTCAGTTGAAAATGCCCATAGCGTTACACTGACGATAATAAGTATTGATATAAATGAGGTTATAGATTGGGCTATTCCAGATAATAATGACCCCCCCCCCCCCTATAGAGGACACGTTATTTTTTTTATTTTCTTAGTCTGGAATTCCATGACTCCCTCTATGAAAAGGATATGGAATTCCAGATCAAACTTTAAAAAAGTATGGAATTCCAGATCAAACTTCAAAAAAGTATGGCATTCCAGATTAAACTTCAAAAAAAGTATGGAATTCCAGATCAAACTTCAAAAAAGTATGGAATTGGTGGGGATAAAGTCTGGAATTCCGATTTCCTCTATTATAGGGGGGGGGGGGGGGTGGGGGGGCGGTCTAAATTGTGAAAAAGTCTGGAATTCCAAAAACATGTGCCAAGGTATGGAATTCCATTGAAAAATTGGTGGGGAAAAAGTCTGGAATTCCGATATTCTGGAATAGCCCATTGGTTTTTATAGTTTATTGGTTTATTGAAAAATACAAAATTGTGGCCTACAATCCAAATTGCATTGCACTTACAATATTATAAAAAAACATTTAAATACATTCAAAGATATACATTAACAGTTAAATACAAATTACAAAGACACATTTATATGAAACGGGATTTACTACGGCGATTTTACATGGGAATTCTGACTTGCTCGATAAAATCACGAACCTTAATGCTTTTAGATCACGAATCATAATAGGAAACATGAATATAATTGGTATAAAATGTACAATGATCACAGTGATGGTAATTGGGTCTGATAGCTTTGTTGACAAAACAGTGATTACTTGCAAGCTTCTAGGAGGCAAATACTTTATAGGAGTTTGTGTGTTCGGATTCACATTCTGCATGCATGAGTTGCTGAATAAATCGGCTATGTATGTTTACGACCGTTTGAAATATGATATATCCAGGGCCGTCAGAAGGGGGGGGGGGGGGGGTGCGTTGGGTGGACGCAACGCATTGTTTTATGAATGGAAAATGGGGTCAACGATGGCAAGATACGTGAAAATTGTGTCCTAAATTCGCTGTAATGCTCAGAGCTTCCGGGGGCTTCGTCCCCTGGACCCCCACCAGGGGCCCTAAGGCGGGCCCCTGGACCCCAACCGTTATTGGCTTCGCGCCAGAGGCGCTCGCATCGTCAGCGTGCTGCAGCACTAACACTCTGACGTCATACTACTACTTCCGGTAAAAAATCGTGAAAACGCACCCCCTTTCCGGTACAAAATCGTGAAAACGCACCCCCCTTTCCGGTAAAAAATCGTGAAAACGCACCCCCCTTGGGCAAAAGTTGCTGACGGCCCTGTATATCATTCAATATCATGGGATTATGACGGTCAACGTCAAAAGTGAGAAGATTGTATAGGTAATTCATTTAGGGTATGCAATAAAACTCTTGCAATTACGCCAATTTATTGGTAGTCTAGAAGAGTTGATTCAAATCATTATAGTATTACTGTGAGTAACTGAAATGAAGATCTTTCCATAACCGGAACCTAAAGCCTTAACGGTTATGATTATATCGTCGTCTCATTGAACGGTATACTATTTATAACATGGATATTGTTAGTTCGGATTCACACTAAACATTTCAATTCAGATTTCAGTGTCCATAGTAATGTCAATAAATCCTATACCCGAGATTCCATGATCATGATGATATGATCCGCTATGAGCATGATGATAGAATGCACACGAGTTTGCAACCGATATTGAAATATCATGGGATTATGACGGTCAAAAGTACACACATAGTACAATGTAATAGCATTTCAGCGGGCATTTCAGCCAGTCAAATCCACTCTTTAATGCTTAGCGTACACTGGTCGATTTAACACGGAATGACCCCTAGGTAAAAATGCTTCTTACCGTTCACAAATTCGGTCATTTTGACCTCTGTGACCAGGGTCGGGTTTTCAATCCGTGCTTGGTCGAACGGCTTTTTGAAATACCGTCCTACGTGGAATTGAACCAGACGCCTCCTTTTGTGTTCTACCGCCTCACTCCCCATTTCCTTCACCCCTATCTCCCCTTCTGCACATTTCTTCAAGATGGTGTATCTTAAGTCTTCTGACTCCAAAACCTGGAGCTTTAGAAACATCTGTGTGAAATAGCGTAAAACTATGGATTAGCCATAAATCAATTTGTCCAATAAAACTTCTTCAGCTGTATCACATACTTAAGCTTTTATTTTCCCAATCAAAATTTTAGATTTAAAAAGAACCCCCATTCCTTATTATTTCTGTAAATCTTTGGCATAAGATATGTTTCACAAGTTACGCAAACATGCAGTTCATTGCTACAGACGCCGATCTCCGAATACAATTCGTCACACAACGTTAGCTCTGCCAAGGTGGTTAACCACTGGCCAGTTTTGTGTACTACTCAATGCAAATGCTATGTTACCTTCTAAAATGGAGAAAAGAAAGTTGAAAATCAGGCAGCAATAGGAACACCTACATAAACTGTATAATCATTTGTATCATTCACTTACATTTTGTGTCAGGTGTTTCCCTGTTTCATGATTGTACGCCATACATGTCTCCTTCGCTGTTTCCCAGCATCTTGGAGGAGAGGAGAGGAGAGGAGAGGAGAGGAGAGGAGAGGAGAGGAGAGGAGAGGAGAGGAGAGGAGAGGAGAGGAGAGGAGAGGAGAGGAGAGGAGAGGAGAGGAGAGGAGAGGAGAGGAGAGGAGAGGAGAGGAGAGGAGAGGAGAGGAGAGGAGAGGAGAGGAGAGGAGAGGAGAGGAGAGGAGAGGAGAGGAGAGGAGAGGAGAGGAGAGGAGAGGAGAGGAGAGGAGAGGAGAGGAGAGGAGAGGAGAGGAGAGGAGAGGAGAGGAGAGGAGAGGAGAGGAGAGGAGAGGAGAGGAGAGGAGAGGAGAGGAGAGGAGAGGAGAGGAGAGGAGAGGAGAGGAGAGGAGAGGAGAGGAGAGGAGAGGAGAGGAGAGGAGAGGAGAGGAGAGGAGAGGAGAGGAGAGGAGAGGAGAGGAGAGGAGAGGAGAGGAGAGGAGAGGAGAGGAGAGGAGAGGAGAGGAGAGGAGAGGAGAGGAGAGGAGAGGAGAGGAGAGGAGAGGAGAGGAGAGGAGAGGAGAGGAGAGGAGAGGAGAGGAGAGGAGAGGAGAGGAGAGGAGAGGAGAGGAGAGGAGAGGAGAGGAGAGGAGAGGAGAGGAGAGGAGAGGAGAGGAGAGGAGAGGAGAGGAGAGGAGAGGAGAGGAGAGGAGAGGAGAGGAGAGGAGAGGAGAGGAGAGGAGAGGAGAGGAGAGGAGAGGAGAGGAGAGGAGAGGAGAGGAGAGGAGAGGAGAGGAGAGGAGAGGAGAGGAGAGGAGAGGAGAGGAGAGGAGAGGAGAGGAGAGGAGAGGAGAGGAGAGGAGAGGAGAGGAGAGGAGAGGAGAGGAGAGGAGAGGAGAGGAGAGGAGAGGAGAGGAGAGGAGAGGAGAGGAGAGGAGAGGAGAGGAGAGGAGAGGAGAGGAGAGGAGAGGAGAGGAGAGGAGAGGAGAGGAGAGGAGAGGAGAGGAGAGGAGAGGAGAGGAGAGGAGAGGAGAGGAGAGGAGAGGAGAGGAGAGGAGAGGAGAGGAGAGGAGAGGAGAGGAGAGGAGAGGAGAGGAGAGGAGAGGAGAGGAGAGGAGAGGAGAGGAGAGGAGAGGAGAGGAGAGGAGAGGAGAGGAGAGGAGAGGAGAGGAGAGGAGAGGAGAGGAGAGGAGAGGGCATGTTAAACCGTCAATTACATAATGGTATCATATTTGATGAAACCTAAACTATTGGATAAAGTCTGGACGAGTGAATCAAACATGCTGTCATTCATAATTGATCAATCTTGAGGGAGTAAAAAAACACCAAATTGTGTGTGGTGAAGGTATTTGAAATATCAAATTGAGGTTGAACATTGTCTTCAATATTAGGCAAAATACCAAATGTCTCTAAATGCCAACAACTTAAAGAGTTAGCCCTTTTGGTGTGCAAAGATTTCTTACCGGTAAATGAAGTACAAAGTAAGCTGTTCCATTAATTACCAACATCTTGGCAACTTGGTTGCAAATGGCTACTAATTGGTCTCCGTCACCATCATTACTGTGTACGTTTCTTTTTCCGAGGCTCCGAATTATCATAACGTAGAATACAATGTTAACTAAAAGATAAGAATACATGAAAATACAAATAAAGTGTTAATAGTTATTAATTATACTTTGTTAATTTTATGCAAGGCACAGGTTCAAGAACGTTATCAAATTCACTAATACACAAACTGGCGTCCCTTAAAGTTCGCGATCCTCTAAGCAGTCTAAGTTGGCACCACGCATCCCATGTAGCACGTGTAATAGCATGTCCCAGGCCCTCTTCCGCCGCATTTGGGTATAAATATATTTACATGCGTCGTGCTAATTTGGTACATTTCGAAATGAATCAATTGTATGCACTTACTCAGAAGGCACAAGTAAAATACCAGCACATCCAAGGTAAAGTCGATTGACATGTAGGCTTTCCACGGCATTTGTATTGTGGAACAGAATCCTATAGCCGTTGGTAAATGGGCATATTCTTCAGGCAATATGAGACACTCGTAATAGAACACACCATATCTGAATAAAACGGGAATGCTGAGCAATGCCGACACAACCCAGCATAACGAAATAATCTTGATGGTTCGACCTTTACTTGCCATTCGACGATGAACGAACGGATAGCAAACAGCCGAACAACGTTCAAATGAAACGACTGTCACTAGTATACTAAGTATAGAGGCAAAAAACGATACATAATATAGGAATGTCGTGATGACGCATCCGATTGGTCCGAGTCTGTCTTGGTCTCTCGTGAATGGAGAAGTAGTCGAAGTTATACGTTAAGTTACAGTGGTTGATATCAGATATATCAAATCCGCCAAAGAAAGATTGATCAAATAAGCGTTATTATTCAGACGGAAAATAACGATAAAAAATGGGACATTTGTCATGCAACCAAACAGACAGATAATAGGCTGGATAATGTACGGTAGGTTTTCGAAATCATTTCGCAAAATCATTTCCACAAAGGATGCAGGCGCTCGAAAAGTGTTATTTTCATTGCACTTGTAATCATCATACCAATTCCCCATATCTACGTATGTTAATAATAATCGTCACTGGAGTGTAGATGGATTTATATCTGCAACCAATAGAACATCAGTCATGTCAGTGTGATAAGGTTAATTGATACAGTGCATTAGTAATTGATAATCGCTAGAAGCCTTGCATTTGAGCAAAGCCCTCGAGCGGATGAATTTAATTCGAGACGTATATCTAAACATTTCCTAAAATCATGACATCAATGTACAACATAATCGGTCACCACGTACAACGTCCATTACCTAAAAAGTCCATGACCTAGTGACAATATTGCCACTGCTTGCATTAGACAGCTTGCATAACAAGACAGTAGAGTGAGAGGATACACTGTTGTACAGAGCTATAAGGAGGACAATTAATCGTCGATGTCTCGCAAATGTCTTTTAACAAATCAATTCGAATTAATGTGTAAATACAAACAAATAAACAGATTGGTATAATTACTTAACAACTATGTGCACAAATATTCAGAACCAATGCCGTTCAGGCTACGGAAAAGAAAGAAACCTCTGTACGGACACCTTTCAGGTAACAATTCCAAATCTGTAAACAATCGGAGCAATCTGTAATTATTTTAAGGTCGGTATTTATTTGTGCGTGATATGTTTGCATAACTCGCAATGCTTTTGATAATGGATTTCTAAATTTTCCCAACTAATCCAGGCATCATGTCACAAAGGGCATACCGGGAGTTGAAGTTGCATACAATCACGCGATAAAACCGCAATATTCCATTCCTGGTTCTTTATAACATTCACATACACATTTGTATGAGCAAGATCGCTGCATGTGTTCAATATGTTAAATTTTAAACCCTATGTATGTAAGTATATGGTCGAATCCAACGAAAAGTGTCCACGGCTAGGTTTTTAGGGTTCAGTTTCAAAATGCTTCGATCTCTTATTCCTTTTCCCCACTCAAAGTCAACATATCAAGCTTGTATGGAAAAAAGTGCCATCACTAATCTCTCCAATTGACCACGTGGTGGAATCATGGAGTTGAAGGTACACCTATCAATGTTACCTACCAATACAAGTACCATATTTTGATTAAGTGATGATTATTCCACCTATTTACATATTTCATTCAAATTTGTGATTGTATTGTATTCAGAAGATGCTAATGCTGATAGAAAGTGATCATATTTGTCCAGGTGCTCATTTTTTGTTTACATTTTAGATTCACACAGTGAGGTAGCATTTGCAGGCTCTCAATACTTTGAAACATGAGGTTGAGTCACTTTGTGTACTTTCACCAAGATGATTTTAATGAACATTTGTTTTCATGTACCTCAAAGAGGGGGAATGACCCTTTCTGTAAAATTTAGAATTTTGAGCATGCGCCCAAAACCTTAGTACATAGAGGAATGTGGAAATTTGGTATTCGAAGGTAACATTTAATGTATACGTAGGTAAGAGAAGTAAAACTGTAATAAATTAATGTTCTACTTAATTTATGTTACATTTTGGGGTGAAATAATTATGCAGGGCTGTTAACAATATTTGTTTTTTTAAATAAACATGTTAAAACATGTTTAAATCCTAATTATTATGAACATATTCCCAGTAGTTTACTTTAAATAGATACTAGAATATTAATTTAATGTTGAAAAAAATATACAATATATAACTGTCAGTTGTAATTTTGAAAAGGTTTATTAAGAGCAATACATCAGGCAACATTTTTAAGCATTCCTATAAGGGAAAAAAATGTTAAGACTTAAAACACGGTAGCTTACATTGCAATTATCAAAGTATTCGTAGGTAACACATTTGTTCTCAACTTCAACTTCGTTGACTAAGAACAGTTGGATTCGTTGAGTTGACATAGGTTTAAGGGCAAAAGTTGTACTCGACGTAGTTTTTTATGCCAATAATCGCGTGTGAGGGGAATGTCGTATCAAAATGGTGTCTTGATTGACTTTATAAGTAGATTTAAGAATGTGCACTCAGCGCTGCTTTTACAAAACAATCCGACTTGCGTAATATTCAACATTTGAATAAAACAGCAAGATTAACCAATTAAACATTAAAACAATATAAAACCATGTTCCTATTTCTACGATATAAAAGAAAACACCCTAAGCATCAATAACCTCACTAGTGATAGACCTATACTGTTATTATTCTTGATGTTAAAGGCATATTGAATAGAATTAACCTTTTACACATGATAATTATGGCAGAAAATGTTTTATTATGCTAACGTATCTGATAATCCAATTTTGTTTGTGTCTTTCTTGCTTGACTTTCAATTATTAAGAATGTGCGTTTAACTTTCTACAAAACAGTCAGAAGTGTGTAATATTTAACATCTGATTTAGGGCAAGATGATGACAACATACATATCGTACTGAGTTAAAATTTCGTAAAGTTATAGTCAAATAATCAATTAACTCGCTAGTAATGCTATTATTATTACGGGTCTAATTTGGTAAAAAGCATGTTCATCATTAAAACTAAACATGATAAAAACTTAAATATATATACACATTTTAATTAAGAAACATCTGATCATTCAGCCTCGTGATCATTCAGCCTGGTAATCTCTACTTTTAAGTAGGTCTCTCATGTCGCGAGGATGAATATCTAATAGAACATAATTACTCTTTGTTTATTATACAGGGTGTATCAAAAAAAAACGCAACACTTTTTATCGCGAGCTCGCCGATTACGGCAAATCACAAATCACTCTGAAATGTATACATTCTGTTAGGTGTACTTATTGGCTACCACATAGTCAAATTACAGCGATATCGATTATTGATTCGCTGAGATATTAACGATACACGTAGACAAGTGCAAAACACGTTTTACATCGTTTATCCTGTATGCCTGATTTTCTTGTCAGGTGAATATTAGCTAGACACTTTAATAACTCATTGTACTTAAATAATTGGAATCAAACTCATCATTCTGAGAAGAAAATGTCATGTTCAAAGTATCAAATGTCTGGCTATTACAGTATCATATCAATATTAATTAAATCTGGCAATAAATTAGTTGATAGTTAATGACACAATTTGAAAATCCAGATTACAAAGTCTGTTTGCAAATCCTCTCTCTTTTTCTCTCGTTAATGTCATAAATAAAACAGTATGGCACATTATTCAAAAGATAAACAAATGGAATAGTCCAGTGAAGGTAGTAATTGTCTTGTATGAATCAGTCATTTTAGTCTGTTGTGAATGGGAATGGGACATTATGGTGCTGCTCGACCCTCAAAATGCTGTCCTTGTTTTAAGATGCATCGATTATGAACTTTAATTTATGAAAGAACGTACCATAGACATTATGTGACGATCATAGCAATCGGTGCTTCAGAACTTAAAAAGGGTGATTGACGTATTCAAATGCTCGAATGATTATCAGATTACACGATTCAATGATTTTATGTATATACCACCTTACTCAAACAAAGGAAATTAAGAAAAACCATTCCAGACATTAAAGTTACATAGTTATTAAACTGTTAACCCATAACACTAATCGGACAGGAAAATCCAAGTTTATAGAACGAACGATGTAAAATGTGTTTTGCACTTCTCTACTTATACCTTTGATATCTCAGCGAATAAATAATCGATATCGTTGTAATTTGCCGATGTGATAGCCAATAAGTAGACCTAACAGAATATATAAGTTTTAGAGTGATTTGTCTTTTACCGTGACCGTATAGGTCTCGACAAAAAGTGTTGCGTTCTTTTTGATACAAGCTGTATAGGACATTCTAGAATGTTAAGAATGAACGTTTCCGTGTGAATCCAAAGTATTGGATCGAATCAACTATTGAATAGTTCACCGAGCTATCTTTATTTAGAAAGCGAGCGGTTTCCTTTAAGCAAACAGTTTGATTTGCCTGTAATTCATAGTCTTGAATGTCAGGTTATTTGTTTTAAGCAATAAAACAACCGGTTGCCTTCCTCAATTTGTTCTAAATAAAGGAGGCAAGTGAGGTATTCTGGAAGTTATCATTTTGAATAGCTGTTTTAAACACGAAAGCCAGATCGCTTTTTGATTCATTTAATATATACTTTGAAATAATTTCATATCAGACCTTATATATATAAGTTTAATATGAGCCGAACATTTTCAAACGACATTCAGTTGTTAGATTAGAATTAAGATATAATTTCCTAGTTTGGAATTTGTATCATTCTAAATGTCGTACATAGTCAGTCTTTATCGAGTTTCAACCGGAGACTCCGCTTGACATAGAATCACCAATATGATATATTTTGTCAGATGTAGACAAAATAGGAATTTTATGTTTAGAAATTCAATGTTGTTTGATTTAACAACACTAATCTAATAAGTTTTGCCACGACAGCGATATTGTCGGGCATGTGCCTTTCATTATGATTTAAAAAAAAATCAAGCACTGCTTAGTTCAATTACACTAAGAAATAAATGTCAGAATCATTATTCATGAGCAATTTTTGTATTTAAGACTGAAATCAGTATAGGCCTACCCTCGATTCCCTCCCACCTTTAAAAAATGAAAAGGTTTTACTAAATTTCTTGTTCACTTAAAATACGTTTCGGTGACATTACACAACCTGCCAGAGCAAAAATGAAGCAAGTTATTTTATATTTGTGACACATGAATTCCATTCCTAAAAAAACCACAATAATGGCCAATATTAAGTACCTCAGTAGTCACTGGGAAATTGGTTACCTACGCATACATCATATCGACAAGCTGGTTTAAAACAATATTACGCACCAAACAATATTATTCCCGTCTTATACATTCCTACTTAATATTTACATAATATAGGTGCGAATGAAAGCGACAAACAATGCAGGAATTGTACCATGCCCATTAACTAATATATAAGTTACCTACGAATACAAAATGGAATATGAAAATATTGATTATGAAACCTAAATTTCATGGATGTTATGTCTAAATGTATCCATTTTAAGACGGTCAACGTGTAATCTATGGATATAAATATCATTCATTCACTCTAACACCAACAAAAAATATGTTCCCGGCAAAAACAGTGTGATTACACCATGCATTTTATTTAAATCAACACCTCCCATTTCCGTTTAATAAGGAATATTATTTTTTACCCCTCCAAATATAAAAATATTTATGTATTCAGTCAGATTGTATGCTTTTATGTAAAATAAAATAATTTAGGGCCAATATGCACTGTGTATATTATTGAATGTTGCCTACATATACATGTTACCTCCGAATACAACATGAAGTCATGCACGAGATGCTGTTACTGAATATTTATATAAACATTAATCACCCCCATTGCGATTTAAATCAACTGTCAGATGATGTCTTTGCGTGAATAGCATACAAAACTACACTAATAGGAGTAATACGATTGAGAAAGGGGGAGGCTATATAATCAACTTTTAAGACACAACATATTATTGATGCACTTGTACACAAAGTACAGAATTTTGTGAAAGGTTACTAGTACAGATGCAAATCTTCTCCGTTGCTTTCCGAACGCAGCGCACATTTCTAATGTATTCCAGTCGCTACAAGTATGTAACAACAGAGGGAAGTACCACGGTATCGTTATTTGTATTTGAAGGTAACAGTTCATATTTCAAATTTGCCTACGAATACAGCCTTTTATTGCTGATATTTCAAAAAAATGTTGCCTTCAAAATGATAAAACTTGTCGCACATGTACATTGTATCATACTTCGCTTATTCTATAGATATCATGTTGTGTTTATATTAAAATGGTAGTGTTTTAAATAGGTATTCGAAGGTAATGCATTTTTTTACCAAACCGATCATTTCCGCTTTTAAAATTTCTAACAGCTTTATCAACAAATCGACTTGAATGAGGACAATGCATTTAAGTATTTAATATATTTAGGCTTCCTTACAGCACAAATTACTCTACCTCAGGTGAATTCTTCCCCGAAAGTGAGATTTAATAAAACCGGTATTTGTAGGTAACGTCAAAACTTACCACAGCAAACAAATCACAACAATTCAGGGATTGATCGAAAGCAACCACAAATTAAAAGAGGCATTCTTGAGATATCAAGCAATCAAACAGGAAAAATTATTTCCGCTTAAGCTTGTTTTCATCTAAATGGTTATATGTCTAACAAAAGACCTTAACAACTATTTTGTAAAAAGGGTAGAAAATACCAGGTTTATTGCTCGTATACGCCCAATTGTGCATTCAAGTTGGTCATATTATATATGGCGCGAACCGTCTCATCGAGGCGGATACGTATAACACAAAAATAAAATTGTCAAGATATAGATTATTTTATTAGAGGCCTGAACATCACGTGTACACTTTTCGTTGGATTCGACCATATATATTAATATTATACGTTTAACTTACACTGTTGGTCTGTCGTCGGGTTCTATCCGTTCGATGTATACACCTATCGCAAAATGGCATGATTCCGTCTCAACATATGGACACAATGACAAACAATGAGGTGACTCTATTTTGAACGTGTTTCCCATCTTCACGTTTGGCTTCATCTAGAGACACAACAAGGATATTGCTTCAGCATGGGGATGAAAACCCTATAAAGAGTAAGACAATAATGTTTGTTTAGCAATTGTTCGAAAGGGTGTAATTGTTCGAAAATACGGGGCACTGCCGTTGTTAGTTAACGCTGATGCTAAGTTCAATAACCACTAACAACATATTGAACATACTTATAATAATAGTTTAGGCAAACTCAACCATCCATAACAATCATACAATACAATAACAACACTAAGATTTTAAAACACATAAATACATAAATATCTTATGTACAGGAAAAACAATTATGCTTGCAGTTTACTCATTATTCTGATTTAAACATACATGTATGTATATATTTATTTATTTATTGACAATTTGAATGGGCAAAAGGAGTTTATCTAAATTTTGACTAAAAGTATTCACCAAATTGCATGAATGGAGTTTCAAAAATACAAAATCTTTCAGCTTATGAGGGGGGTCACATTCCACTTCAAATAGACACCCCTGTGCATGCAAGCGCAATTGATCCTTCCGTATCAGCGATTCATCCTCTCCAATGTTCACAACAAATTTACGCTACTGCTAGAATCGACTGACTTGTGGCATAAACCGTTATGCTCCAACATACTCTTGGGTCCGGTCAGGTATAACATTTAGCGTAAATAACCCGCCAGTTACTAGCCTAGTAGCTTACCCCGATTTGGTGCTCTCCAAATTTTGTGTTACGCCTCCGCTACTAGCGAGGTAGCGCTTTCTTCAGCTACTCGTCAAGTCGTCATTGGTGCACTCGGCCGATCATGTATTAACATTCTAAAATAGTTAAAACCTACAGCTATTCATTTTCCAGATGTTAAAAGAGTAGGCCTTGTAAAATATCAAACATAATTTTTTTTTTTTTTAAAAGAAAGAAAAAAACAATACTACGGATTGAATATTGAAGTTTCTTTAAAAATATCTATTTATAATCTGTTTCTCAGTAGAAATTTAAACCAATAATTTGCATTTTCAAAGTTTTCATAATCCTTAAATAACTATAACAGACTCTATCTGCGTCTATCTAAGAATGTACCATATCTTCTTTTTATTTTTGGGGAGGGTGTGATTCATCGGTCCTCAAATCAACTATTTTTACAAATCAGTGATTACATCACCATACCATTATACTATGACCACATTTTGAAATTCCACATTTTTGGTTCTCTCGTAAAAAAATCACCGAAAATTGAGGGAAAAGTCCCAGAAAAACGATTACTATACGTTCCCCATAAGTATAACTATGCACACCATGGTAGCAGAATAAGCATACCCTGCGTGTTATTAGGAAGGCTCAGTAGGAAGAGGGTTAATATTTTGACTCTGGAAATCCTATTGGATTGAGGAAAGAGTTCAGATTTGGCATTTGTTCAGTCAGTTAGTGACCTTTGTTTTGAATTTGAACAAACACAACTTCCATGATTCAATGAGCACACTAAAGACAGAGGGCCGTTTCAATCCGCGCAATTGTTTTATTCACCCTGTACGACCATGAGTTACTTACAGTGCAATTATAATAGTTGAAATAAACAAACTGAATTTATCATTCCACAGCAAGTTGACGTAGTTGGCACAATTTCCCTTTTCATGTGTCCAATCGTGTTTATCATTGAAAAAACCGAATAAAATCTATTGATATTCGTGCACTGCATCGATAGTCATTTACCAGTAATAGCATGGTGATTCATTTTGACTGTTCGTCCTCTCATACATTTTTGCTCGTCATCACCGAAGCGCCTTTCGTGCCAACTTCGCTTCCTGGTGTAGGGTAAGTCAAGTCTATTTAAGATGATCACTTCACTTGGATTTGCGTTTGATGAGATTCCATACCCATCTCAAACAAGGTCGAGGGAGCTTCTATACACAGATACATAAACCTCCATTCTATTACATGGGGCATGAGAACGGAACGTGACTCATTCGAACAAAAATACGCTTACACACAGTTCATCTCAGGTCGAAATATCGAGTTGATCCCAGTTGAACAGTTCCAGTTGAAACCAGTTGAAAACACAGTTCAACACAGT
Source organism: Ophiura sarsii (assembly GCA_035610835.1). Taxonomy (NCBI): domain Eukaryota; kingdom Metazoa; phylum Echinodermata; class Ophiuroidea; order Amphilepidida; family Ophiuridae; genus Ophiura; species Ophiura sarsii. The sequence goes on from CM069449.1 coordinate 46,850,256, forward strand.
TAAACCAGTTGGTTCCATGATGGAAAATGGCCCATGCACTTTCAACTTGGTTTTTAAACTGAGTTGAATAGCCAGTTGAACTCAGTTAAGACCAAGTTGAACACAGTTGAACACAGTTCAAACCTGTTGTTCCGTCATGGAAAATGGCCCACTTTTCAACAGGGATCAACTGGAATTTTGACCTGGGATATTACAACATTCAGTTCATCTTACTATATTTAGACGACGCTGACACACAGTTCATATTACTAGATGCAGACGAAGCCTACACACACAGTTCATGTTACTACATTCAGACGACGCTTACACACAGTTCATAGTACTACATTCAGACGACGCTTACATACAGTTCACATTACTACATTCAGACAACGCTTACACACAGTTCACATTAATACATTCAGACAACGCTTACACACAGTTCATATTACTAGATTAAGACGACGCCTACACAGAGTTCATATTACTAGATTCAGACGACGCCTACACACAGTTTATCTTACTACAATTAGGCGACGTCTGCACACTGTTCATATTACTACATTCAGACGACGCTTACACACAGTTCATATTACTAGATTCAGACGACACCTACACACAGCTCATCTTCCTAGATGCAGACAAAGCTGACACACAGTTCATATTACTATATTCAGACGACGCTTACACACAGTTCACCTAACTAAATTCAGACGATACTTACACAGCGCTTATTTCAAAAATCCTTCAGTCAGCTCTTAGGTTTTAAAACTTTTAAACAGTGTTAATGTCACTGCTGATCCCCAGGTATTGATGCAATCACTTCCGCAAACGGTGAGATTAAAAAAACCACGTCCGAAACTACCGTGCGCTTATATTCTTCGTTGTTATTTCTATTTTCACTTCCTGCAGATAATTAATCTATAAGGCCCATATTCCGAAAGGTGGCCTAACTTAAACCTGGCCTAACTTAAGCCCTGGCTTAGTTAGGCCAGGTTTAAGCTTAAACCTTGGTCTAACCTAAATCCAGTTTCCCGAAACATGGCCTAACTAAGCCAAGGTTTAAACCTAGGACTAACACTTAGGCCAGGTCTAAGTTTAGACCATGGACTTATCGCCAAGGTAACCGGCCCAAAACTGATCTGCCCATGCTCATTGCTAAGGAGTTGACCTTTCTGTGACCTTTCACAGTTTTGGTGGGAAAATACTGCTAGAATACAATACAGGAGCTGAAACAATACAAAGTTTCTATGCCATAAACTTGTGAAAGCAGGAAATGTTATTGCATTATGTTGAATGCTAGCATTAAGGGATTGTCTCTCTATTGTATCCTAAGGGACCATTCATAAATACAAAAGGACAGGATGTAGAATCTAGAGTGAATCAGAACTCCCACTTCAATCAGTGGCGTAGCGTCATAGGGGCACGGGGGGGCACCCCCCCAATGATTTTCGGAGGAAAAAAGGGAAGGGAAGGGAAAAGAAAGGGGAAGGGGAAAAGAAAGGGAAGGAAGAGAAGAGAAAGGAAGAGGAGGGTAGAAAAGAAAAAGGAAGGGGAAAGAAAGGAAGAAAGTGGAACGAAAGAATCGTTTATCGTCAGGACGGTGTTTAATTTGGATCGGGAATCATTAGGCGCGGCCGGAAGGGGGAGGGGTACTCAAGGCTGGATCCAGACGATGGCATGGCGCGCGAAATCATAGTTGCAAGACCGTGCCCTGGTATCTTTCGAACACATCGGCGAACACAAAAATCCCGGGATCCGCCGCGGTGTTTCTTAAAAAAACGTATTATTTGCAATTTTATTTCAGTGCCATATTTCAAAGAAAAAACATTTGTGAAGTAGGCCTATAAATTAAATTCTAATGTTTAATTGAACAACGCAATTAATGTGACAAAAAAGTGAAAGGGAGAAAGAGAGAAAAGGGAGAGGGGGAGAGAGCCAGTGGCGTATCCAGGGGATGGCCCAGCAGGCCATGCCCCCCCCCCCCCCCTTCGCGCGTATTAGTTTCAATGTTACAAAATATAAGCTTAAAACAAGGTGGCTTCAGGCAAGTTTCCTGAACCATTTTAGTTTAGAAACTGAAAATTGTCGCGTTTTGTCTACAGGTTTCAACAATATATTGGGTCTCGAACCACCCTAAATCTTCTTGCTTCAGAATGCTGAATCTTTGCCTTGATAAATGGGGAACCTGTTTTTTAACATAACCATTAGTGGAACCTGTTTGTCAACATAACAATTTTAACCATCTATACTTAATTAAATCAAGAAAATATCTGTATATTATGCACAAATTCTTTCTTACATAACAAAATAGCTATCTAGCATTTTGACATGATTGATAAAAACCAAAATATTGACGAAGTGGTGGCTTTTCAATAAAATGTTGGTCAAAAGTATACACCAGATCGCACCAAATGAATTCGAAAATTGAAAATGTTTCCATTTCGGAGGGGGCACATCCCTCAGACCCCCCCCCCCCCCCCCCCCCTGTTTGAGCTTTTAAACCATCTACATGTAGACTTAAATCAAGAATACCGTATAATTATCAGTATAATTATGCTCAACTTCTTTCGTGCATTGATAAAAAACAAAATATTTATTGGAAATGAAGAGGTGGCTTTTCGATAAAAGTTTGGTCAAAAGTATACACCAGATCGCACCAAATGAGTTCCTCAACTTCTTTCGTGCATTGCTAAAAAAAATATATATATTTATTGGAAATGAAGAGGTGGCTTTTCGATAACATTTTGGTCAAAAGTATACACCAGATCGCACCAAATGAGTTCCAAAATTGAAATTGTTTCTACTTCTGAGGGGGGCACATCCCCCATCAGACTCCCCCCTGTCCGAGCAGAGCTCGGAGGGCGGTGCTGTGCACCGCTTGGATGGTACATGATCAATTCAATTTTTTGGATCCGCGCCTGGTGCCCCCCCCCCCCCCAATCACAACTACCACGCTACGCCCCTGACTTCAATTTGGTTTAATAATCCCCTGAATAACTTCACATATTTATATGCACGGATCTCCGTTCTTGAAACCAATTAGGATGCCCCCTCCAATTATATATCCTGGTTTATACAATATGCGTGCACTTGTTGTTTGCTATTGACATGAATTTGCCCTTCATTTTTTTGATCATCCCTTTGCAGAGTATCACAACTTTTTTGCCCCCCCCCCCTATTATATCCAGCCCCCCCACCAAAGTATTTATGAACACTCCCTAAACTGTATATAAACAGTACACATTAATATTTGATCTCTTTTAGGCCTATGGGAATGACACATTTCCTGTCATAATTCATTGCTAGCACGATAGCCTATACGCAAACCTCATTGTAACCTGACATTTTTTGTTATTGAATTAGCAACAAATACATGGGGGTGGGGGGCATAATCAAATCAAAATTATACAAAAACTAGTGTAATATTTGTATCAAAATATTGATAGGCTAATATCTACTCATAGACCTACAACAATCACATCTTATGTATCGATTCGTGAGCCCCCGGCGTGAGCCATGTCTGTGCCTACGTCCCCATCAGCTGTCTGAATCCATCTGTGTCGGTCTTGTACGTTTATGTCAGTTTTGCACATAAAGCTCTACATGAGACAAAATTGTGGGTACAATGCTCTGCATGTACTGCATCCCCATGTCATAAACCTAACCTTTCGGGGGATAGAAAATGGCAATTGGCCACCGTATGCCAAATTCAATTATAATTTATATATAGACTTACCATACTGTAAATGTATTCAATTATGGAAATGCAGTACATGCAGCGCATTACATCACACCTAACATGTTATCTGGTATAAGCTCAAGTTCCGTATACTGATGTGGATATACAGGACTAAGGTGGGCGTATTAGGTGGACATACACAAGTACATGACTAAGGTGGACATACAAGGTTCACGTACATGTCTAAGGTTGACGTACATGACTAATGTGGATGTACATGAATAAAAGTGGATGTGGACAACTGGACATCCAAGACTAAAGTGAACCACGGCTGTTTGATCGCTGTGTTATCCAAGGATTCTAGATAATAGGGTAGGGACGTGCACCTACTCCCGCTTTATATTGTGCTCTAGACTGTAGGCCGTGCATGTTTTATTCCTTCAGAAAACAATTCTAGCACTCTCCATCTAGGGGATAGATGAAATGTGGCTTAAAATGAAGCTAATATATGCCTGATCAATATTTTACCTTATCCCACGTTCGTAGGTTGCACATTATGACCCTAGACCTCGATTTAGGGTCAAAGGTCACATGTGTTTCAATGGGAAGTCAAAAACTAAATTTAACATGGTAAAAAAACTAAAAAATGAGCTATTGACTATGAAAAGTATATTATATTGTTGGGATGAGTGTTTTAAACAAAAAAGTCAATCACAACTTTGATCGTAGATCAATAGTTTTTGAACTGTGACCTTTTGAAAAAGACAAGTTGGCCAAAATAGGCCATTTTGGTCATTTGTTTGCAAAATTGGCACAAAAATGACATGTTATCATCATTAAAAAAATATTTTGACTCAATGTGAATTGATAAACCATGTTATAATGTTGGTTTATAGATGAACTTTACATTAAAAGACATTTCAAAAGTCAATGGTGTCCGCATGCCATGGCAAACAGCTTTAATATCCTTCAAATTCATCGAAAATGGGTAAAATCTGAGTCAAATTTAAAGGATTTGAAGGATATTAATGCTGGTTGCCATAGCATCAACATACCATTGATTTTTGAAATGTGTTGTAATGTAAGGTACATCTATATACCAACATTATAACATGGTTTATCAATTCATAATGAGTCAAAATATTTTTTTAATGATGATATCATGTCATTTTTGTGCCAATTTTGCGAAAATATGACCAAAATGGTCTATTTTGGCCAACTTGTAATTTTCAAAAGGTCACAGTTCAAAAACTAGTTTTTTTACCATGTTAAATTTAGTTTTTGACTTCCCATTGAAACACATGTGACCTTTGACCCTAAATCGAGGTCTAGGGTCATAATGTGCAACCTACGAACGTGGGATAAGGTAAAATATTGATCAGGCATATATTAGCTTCATTTTAAGCCACATTTTATCTATCCCCTAGATGGAGAGTGCTAGATTGATTGATACAGACCTACGTCCCAGTGTCTACTCTGTTCAAGGAGTGTGAACATTACAACCACAGATTCAGTTACAGATACAAAAAATAGTGTTCACTTTGAAATTGCAAGGGAAAAGCTGTTTTCCCATCCGGACTAGGCCTAACTAGGCTAAATAATACTAATAGCATAACATGTGCCCAGATTAGCTTTTTGGATAAGATATCACATTTTGAGTTACACATAAGATCAACATCATTAACCGGTCAAACCACAATCAATTTAACGCCAAAAATGTCATTCGCAAGGAAGCTGTTTTCCCTACCGGACTAGGCCTAACTAGGCTAAATAATAGCATAACATGTGCCCAGATTAGCTTTTTGGATAAGATATCACATTTTGAGTTACGCGTAAGATCAACATCATTAACTGGTCAAACCGCAATCAATTTAACGCCAAAAATGTCTTTCGCAAGGAAATAAGCTGTTTTCCCTGCCGGAGTAGGCCTAACTAGGCTAAATAGCATAACATGTGCCCAGGTTAGCTTTTTGGATAAGATATCACATTTTGAGTTACGCATAAGATCAACATTATTAACCGGTCAAACCGCAATCAAATTTAACGCCAACAATGTCATTCGCAAGGAAATAAGCTGTTTTCCCTGTCGGACTAGGCCTAACTAGGCTAAATAGCATAAAATGTTACACGACTGAGGTGGACGTACACGACTGAGGTGGACGTACATGATCGGGGTGGAGGTACACGACTGAGGTGGAGGTACACGACTGAGGTGGACGTACACGACTAAGGTGGACGTGAACGACAGGATGTACACAATGAGGTGGATGTATACGATGCGAAAGTTTAGAACATGTAATTTGCCTTGTTCAATTAATTGTCTGTGCATGTGTAAACGCCATTTCTAAGAATCAAATTGATTAGCCTACTATTTATTTAGTGCTGCAATATTACTAATGCAATGATGTAACTATCCCGTGGAAAGTAAACTAGACAACTAGGCCTATAAAATCAAATATTCAGGATTAAAGATCCATTGATAACAATAATATTGTAACTAATTTGGGAATACTTCTCCTCATTGCTAACGGCAGCCTTGTTGCTGCATAGACTGCATTGTAATATGAAAGTACTTTCATAATTGTAATAAGCTTATTTGATGATCTACTCACTGAACATTCCATCCGCAAATCATTGTTGACATTTATACGCAGTCACACATTACCAATGAGTTGCAAAACATGGTGGTACTTATTCTGTGAGGCAAATTTTATGGTTTAAATAGCTAATTTCTTTCATAAATTGAAAAAACTGGGCCACTGTAATAATAGCCTGTTGTTAAGTCTCACGCAGCGGCCGATTTTGATCTCAAATAAGCACTTAGTCCAGGTTTAAACCTACCCTCTGGAGGGCCTAAAGTTAGACCCTGGTTTAGGGCTTTTGAGCAGGACTTAGGCCATGGCTTAACTTAAGCCACCTTTGGGAATATGAATCTGGGTTTAGACCAGGTTTAGGCGGAGGTTTAAACCTAGACTAGCTTAGTCCAGGTTTAAACCTCCTTTCAGAATATCAGCCTAAGACTTCAAGATGAAGTGTACGGAAATTAATACCGAATCTCTTCCAGATTTTTTTGTTCCACTTTTGATACGACAAACATTGCAGGATATAGTTATGTCGATAATTCAACCTACGTTTGGTATATTCGGGCTACTTTTAAACGCATCATTCATATACGTGGTATGGTATGGCGTCGCAATATGATGCATACTAATACAAATTTGTATTTGGTAAACCTTGCATTATCTGATTCAATATACCTGGCTTATAGTACTTGGTATAGCTTGAAAACCTGCATATTAACACCGTTCAGCGGGGACGACTCGTTTTTAGGAGGAGTTTTTGGTTGTACCATGCATAGATTTATTGAATACGGCAGTTATTATGCATCCCTACGGTTTGTCGGCTTAGTGACACTGGAGAGATTTCTCGCTATCTGCCACCCAATCACACATAGATCTATGGACACCAGATACCGAACGAAAAAGTTGATATATGTGTGCTGGTTATTTGGTATAATATTTGGTGGCATAATGGCGAGTTTCGTGACTGATTTCGTCATTGTTTGTATGTCATATTCGCCGAAATAATATTCACATTTACCAAATACTTTAGGAATGTGCTTGATTACGAAAGCCATTGCGAAATATATTCATATTGAACACACGCAAACGTTGATTGAAACGACGACATTTATTGCAGTTTTTATTGGTAAGTCTATATCAACATTTGTAATAATTAGAACCGTTCGAAAACAAATGTGATGGGCTTTCATTCGAACATGTTAATACTGTGTTAAAAACAATGTATCACATATGTTCTAGTTAACTGTATAAAGTGCGATATACTGTTGATATGTTGACGAGCCATGGAGCTAGCTCTTGCTATATTGATGGACATCCTTGAGCGGCACATGTCTGGACCTTGCATAGCCAAGAGGCAGTCTATATTCTTGCCACTTTTACCCTTTCTAAAAGCCACAGTGGGCTAATTTTTAAAACTAACATCTGCTCTAGGTATACTATATTGTTACTTTTCTCTAAATTTGAACTTTTGATTCGACAAAATCTGAAATAGCGTTAGTTCTTATAACAAATCGAAGTTCAAAATGTGAATTTCGTAACCTAACAACATTCAACAATAGGGCTTTGAGCTTATAGTTCAATCCACCCAATTATTGACAGACCGAACTCCTACTGACCACATGCTTGGTGACCTTTAGCCATGGTTTCGACACTGAGTTATATGTATAAATAAAATCCATGGTACAATTCTGAAGAAATTCAATGCATGTACACGGTAATCATGATAAATACTCTTGACCACGACTTTATGACTTAGCAAATTTAGGAGTGTCAAATGCCTTACATTAGAAACGTTATTGACGGCAGTTTTACAGTTTCTTTCGATTTAAGCGCGGATTCCAAATGTACCTATCAAACTCTGTGGCCAAGTAAATGTCGTGTTCAGTCTAAAGAAATACCTGCAAAAAGTCAATAGTTTTCCCTTTATCCGGTGATGTGTCTTTACGGAGTAAACAAATATTTACAAATGGGTTTAAGGTCCAAAGGTCAAAGTTGTCTTGTTGACTCGTATGGTCTATGGATCACAGGAAATTAGTAGATCCTCTGGCTGATTACCCCAATATTTGACTACCCCAATCCGGTGTTCATCGGAGGCAGCATATCGCAATAACTACTTGTTCTACACCATAAACAGTATATATTTTCTGAAAGGTAAACTCTAAATAAGATATTGGAATTTAGATAGAGCCTATGCTCACATGTTGTGATTAAGAATGTTCAAATGATATCATTTTTTCCATATTTTGATTAAAGCTCAATAATATTTTGAAACCTATCCCAATCATAATTTTGCTGTGCATATATTAGTTTCTCATGCAAATACCCATCATAAAATAATGGTTGTCAAGGGCAACTTGTTGAAATATAATATATTGGGAAGTGAATGAGAACAAACGGTAAAATTTCGAATTGATTAGAGTTAACCAATATATTTTATTTGGTATGCACCCTATCCTGATTTAATTGCCATTTTTTGAATTTCCCTATTTAAAAGCTTTCCAATAATATTGCTATCATCGGTTGAATACTTTTTATTTGTTTGTTATAGCCATGTATGTAAACCGATGAATTAGGGTAAGTTCACTGTGTAGCTAATAGGAAGAAAGCCAAGGCAAATGCAATCGATTCATGATTACAATTGTTACATAATAGTTGACACGTTTGTTATACTAACAGAAACTTATGGAATATAAAACAATCTAAAAAATGAGAACAAAATCATGTTTGTACCATATACAGTGAAGAGGAGTTATTGCAAATTGAACGTAGAATTCCACATATATATTGTACACAGCGCCACCGCCACCGCCACTACCCCTGACTTTTGAAATATAATCAATCATATCTCAGCCAAACAGTTATAGATAAATAGGCTTTCGAATGACACCTAAACCATAGCTCTACCACATTTAGTTGTTGTGTCAATAGAGAGAGATGGATGATTCGTCCCCAAAAATGTAACGCCACCACCCTTACGCTACTGACTAGTTAAGTATGGTAATACAATGTCTTGGATAATGTGAGACATTTCTTAGAGCGCCCTCAATTGAAACTGACTGTCAACAGCCTTATATTCGCCATTACATGTTGGGAATGTGCCATAAGAATTACTTTCACAAACTAAATAGTATGGAAGCCCATGTACAAGTGTATGCAAGATGGTGCATTTAAACATGACATTAGCTGTGAAACATTTCACAAAGACAGAATGATCCCACACCCTTTATATGAAGAATAGCAACCTATAGTCTCACTTACCGGAAGGTGCAACAGGAAGAAAACAATCCCGTTAACTATCAGCATACGAGCAACTTGATTTCTTACATCCGTCACGATATCATCATTTTGCTCCGATATTTTCCGCTGGCCAAGTGTGTGGATTATGCGTGCATACATAATCAAACTCACTGAATTATAGAAAACGACATGATGCATTAACGTATGGAATTGTATGATTGTTTGTTAAGAGGTTGTTTTATGCAAATACAAAATGTTAAATGTCGTCCTTCTGAGACGTTTTTGTAACACTGTTAACTAGTGCTAAGGGAGATGCAGAGTATGCTTATTTGGGTACCATGGTATAGCTAGAGGTGTCCTCTTACCATTATATTAAAACAAGTACAAACATCCAACGCATGACGTCACAATGACGTCAAGAAACATTGCCGACCTCTAAATCATGTACCGGAGCAAAATGATGATATCGTGACGGATGTAAGAAATCAAGTTGCTCGTATGCTGATAGTTAACGGGATTGTTTTCTTCCTGTTGCACCTTCCGGTAAGTGAGACTATAGGTTGCTATTCTTCATATAAAGGGTGTGGGATCATTCTGTCTTTGTGAAATGTTTCACAGCTAATGTCATGTTTAAATGCACCATCTTGCATACACTTGTACATGGGCTTCCATACTATTTAGTTTGTGAAAGTAATTCTTATGGCACATTCCCAACATGTAATGGCGAATATAAGGCTGTTGACAGTCAGTTTCAATTGAGGGCGCTCTAAAACGACGGGTGTACGTAACCAAGGGAACGCACACCCGTCAATTTACACAATGATTGAATTTTCGCCTTTTACCCCCAAATATCTGCATAAAAAGTAACTATCCATACAGTTGAGGGCAGCATAAGGTACCAGAACTCCTTGCGACATCCAGTTCGATGATTTAATTTAACCTTTGACCCCAACATCACACGACACAAGCTAACATTATGTATTTTTGCTGCGTTGGGCCCCCATATTTTTCTAGACGACATTACACTATTTTATAGAATTTGTAGGGTAAGTGTGATAATTAAATATAAGCCCTATAGTATTGTGATGCCTTTGTAACGGTTATCTCTGTAATAAGAGAATTATTTGGTTGCTTAAAATCGGCAAAATCGGCTTTTTATGAATTTGTTGAAACATACTGTGACGTGAGGCCGTTCCCTTGGAAACGTAGTCCCGCTCCCAAGCCCACCCTCTATTAAAAGTGGGTTTTGTTCGTATTCCGGCGGTCGACGGACTTCCGTCACTTGATGAATTGCCGTGTGCATAATGACGGCTGTGCGTCACTATATAGAGCGCCCTCAGTTGAAACGGGGCCCCGTTCTACAGCTGACTGGTTATAATGACTGCTTTCATTGTTACAAGAAACATCGAACAAGCTCAAATGCTCCCTTAGGTAGCCCAGGTAAATAGTCTGTATAGGATCACTTGTAGGATGTCATGAATAATTTGTAAGGCACAGGGAAGCTTTAACTTATTCTTTCAACAAGTTACTAGGGAATACGAACGGATTAAAGTTGAATATGCCAAATACTTAAAACATTTTAATAGAGAGGGTTGTGTTTAATGCCAGTGTCTTAAAGGGACACAATGTAATGTTGATTTTTTTTAAATTTTAATTAATTTACTTCAGAATTCAAGATAAACATAAAAAATGCCATTATTGTTGTTTCTACTTAAGAAAAACCCTAGCTAAACTTGATTAAAACAATGTTTTAAATGTGTTGGAATACCACCCTTAACCATGTAAAATGCTGGTTGCGGCTCTACCAGCATTTTTGAATCGACGTTTTGTTGTACGAAGAGGGCTGATTTGTATTAATCCTTATAGGTGTAAGTTCAATACAATTGTAAAAATATACAAATCCCAGTTTTTATCATATATTTTTGCAATTGAGGGCACTGCTTCCACCACATATCTTAATGCCCCTTTAATGTCTTTTTTATTACAGATAAAGCTACATATGGCGTATGTATATATATTGAGAAAAACGTGGGCTTTACCTAATTTGGATGCCGATGTTTTTTACGTGTGGTTATGGGTAGGGAAAGTTTGTGTATACGCAAACGCTGCCCTCAATCCATTGATTTACAGTGGATTTAATTCGCGGTATCGACATGCATTTATCGACACGTTTATTCCGGAATGGCTGATAAGGTGCAAAACGAATAATGGGAAAAAAAGGCGAGAACAACAATTGCTTCTGTTGTTAAAACGATTTGAACCATCAATAAGGCACAATAGGTTACAAACATGTCTAAATATTGTTATGTCGATGTATTTTTCATGTTCTTTGTATTCAGTGTATCCCTTTCCGATGTCTAGAAACACTGTAATCAGGCGTCCTAAAAATACGCTTTCACTGGATGTCATTCATCATCCCCACAATATGTGCCAACCCAACATAACAATATCAGACCCTGCAGCATTTTAGTAAGAACTTTTTCACCACCGAATGGATATAGGCGATTTTTGCTGCACGAAAGAAATCCGCAGGTTAGTAGACGGGGAGGGTAGGTGAACTGCTCAAAACAAGGTCGGACATTTGTTTTCAATTGCCAATTTCTCAAATATTTCGTAATATATTCATTTTATGTTTCATATCAATAAATAGCTGATGTGTACCAACATAATCTCTCCCCGTGTAATATCATGGTATACCAGTGTGTGGGTTAAACCATTGGCATTTTGTCCTTATTTCCCCTTATGAGTATAGCATAACTGCTAAGAAAGACATTTCTCAGAAAATAATGTAGGCTATCAAAGATATAGTGTATTCCTGGTCTACATTTATTTTTAGATTATCAAATAGCTTTTGACTCATTAGAGGGTAATTTTATTTGTGCAGCCCCAAAACGTATGAATTTTGGTTCAAATGTTATTGACTCTGTCAAAGCCCTCTATTCAAATATTAGTAGTTGTATTTTGAATAATGGCCTTACATCAGTTTATTTCTGTGTGAACAGAGGGTGCGTCAAGGAGATTCTTTGAGCTCTTATTTGGTTATTTTAGCGCTGGAACTTCTGTCATGATCAATACGTGAGAACCCAATGATTGTTGGTATTTGTGTTAATGATAATGATATAGAACATAAGTTAATTCAGTATGCCGATGATACTACATGTGTTTTGAAGTTTCAGCAAGACATCTGCTTAAGGTATTAACTAATTTTGCTTGTGTGTCTGGTTTAAAATTAAACGTATCAAAATCCCAAGCCTTATGATTAGGGTCAAAGAGATATTGCACAGATAAACCACTTAATATGGAATGACCAACAAAACCAATTAAAGCATTAGGTGTGTATTTCTCATATAATGATGATGATGCTGAGGACGTGAATTTTGTTCCTAAAATTAAGCAGATTAAGACTCTTCTTAACATTTGGAGAATGAGGAATCTAACCCTTGCTGGTAAGATAATTCTGATTAAAAACTTTGCTTTGTCAAAATTCATTTACTTAGCCTCTGTTATTCATATCCCAGATTCAGTAATTAAACAACTGAATTGATAAGATTATTTTGCATTTCTTTGGAGTGGTGGGAGAGGATTCATCAAGAAAACCTGATGTTTGATGTGAAGTCCATGTTTGCTGCACACAAAAAAGTGGATAAATAAATATACAGGGTGTCCCAAAAGTCTATGCACGTTTTTGAAGAGTCATATCTCATCAAATATAAATCATATGGTATACATTTAACCATATTTTGATAGACGAGATTTGGGAAATTATTTTGATACCAAACACAGCCCTATTGGTGAACCCACAACTTGATAAATCTGGTTGAAAGTTTTTGGCCGTGTGAGACCCACCCATATCAAGTACCACACATTGTTGCTAAAACAGGTGCGCATAAATAAATACCTTGCAACATTAATGTTATTACCAAACTCGGTCATAACATAAATAGGCGTAGTAGACAATATTGCACAGCAAAAGTCTTCATTAAAGATGTTTTACAGCATAGATAAGCGAATACAAATTGTATGGTTCTACGCTGAAACAAATTCAGTTCAACTTACTCAACACAAGTTAAGAAAACATTTCAAAGTGAAACGCGCACCAGGAAGAATATCCATTCTGAGGTTGGTGGATACAATTTTGAACACAGGAACTGTGCATGATTTGTCTCGCTGTGGTAGAAAAAGACTGGTAGATCAACAAGTCACATTGATTTCATAAGACATGCAGTAGCCAAAAGTCTAAAGAGATCTATTCGCTGTGTGATGTGTGTGTTCACTTTTCTGTTACGTTATTCAATTTTTTAGGTCTGTGTTTTTGCATTAGCACACGTCTCTGTATAAATGGAAAACATTTAAACTAGATTTCACTATAGAAACGAAAATTATGTGTGATATAGTTTGTTATTATGATGGGATCACTGTATTGTAAAATTTTGAATATTACAATTGACGGATCACTTTCCGTGTAACCAACTCTACCCGTCTTTTTGTTTTGAAAGGTATGGATTTATGAACTTTATTCCTCCTAAGTATAAAATTACATTTTTGCAGTAATACATATTTTACTTCTAGGGTGGCATTAAAAACAGATGTTACTCCAATGTTTGGTATCAAAATTATTTCCCACATCTCCTCTTTCTAAATATGTATTCATATTTTCAATACGACTTATATGTTGTGAAATACAAAGCTTCAAAGTCGTGCATAGACTTTTGGGACACCCTGTACTACCACAAATGTGCCATGGAAGACCTTTTTTGATGATTTCACTTCTCTCTATGGAGGTGAATTATTTTGTCATTGTAATATTAATATCAAAATGTTGAAAGAGGCAAAGTATCTCCCTATTTTCTACAAAGATCTGTTGACCTTTTACACCAATTTTGTTAAAGCTGATACGGTAAGCCCCCTTCAACAGTGCATTTGGAATAATTGTCGTATTCGCCTTGTTTTTATAACACCCTTTTGGAACGTGGAATTATTATTGTGAGCGACCTGTTTGAATCTGATGGGACGGTTATTCCTTTTAACACTTTGGTTGGGAGGGGCTTCCAAGAAATCTGTTTTTGCAATGGAGGGGATTGTTATTATCCACAATTCCATCCTCTTGGAAACAATTGTTTAGAGATGGTTTTAATAGACAGCTTCAATGCAATTTAAACAAATGGGTTATTATGACGATTAGATTGATGTGAATAATATTACAAATATGAATTCTAGATGTATTTACCGTATTTTAGTTAATAGAATTTTTACCCATCCTACCACTCAAACAAAATATAAGAGCAAGTTTGATATTTGATTGGTCTTATATAAATATGATTGATCTTATATAAATATGGTTCCACTTATAGTATAAGTGGAACCATATTTATATAAGACCAATAAAATCTTGTTCTGAAGCCAAACTTCGGATGTTTCAAATATAATATAAATGTTAATTGCTTGAGGACAAACACAAAGTTGTATAGGGTGAAAATTATTGATAGTGATATGTGTTCCTTTTTGTAATAATAATATTGAGGATATGAAGCATCTTTTTGGGGATTGTAACTATGTAAATCCTTTTTGGAATGATTTTTCCGACTGGTATAAACAGTATTTTAATGACGATATTGATTTAAATTATAAGCTATTTTAATTTTGCTTTGGCTCTGACCCTTTATAAATCTCTGTTTCATTTTAATGAAGAGAGTTATTTATACTACCAAAGTTAAAAAACAAACTCCATCCTTAATTCATTTCAAATACCTTGTGAAATTCCATTATAATCTTGAAAAGATTATTGCTGTTAAGTGTAATACCATGTACAAATTCCTAACGACATTAAAGGCACTTGAAACTTTTTGTATCCATTGAGTATTTTAAAAATAGTAATATTATTATGTTAACTGATGAATGATGATCATGTATCGTTCATTTTTGTTAATGTATATGTTTGTATGTTTTTTGTAATTTCTGTTTGTTGTTTGAGCACTATATAAAATTTAAACACACTAATAAATAAACGCTCCTTTTGGAGCACTAAAGAGAAGACAAAAATATATAGTATATTGTATAACCATTAAAAAGTAAAAATCAATTCAAATCAAACTGGTACGACGCTCACCTACTAAACAAAATAAACACTGCACAAAAAGAAAGTATACACTTTTTTCGAGGCGCCGTTTGTCTAATTCCTCTGACACTAACGAAATGTAACAAGTAGGAAAGATCAGGAATTTCCTCTTGCGCATTTTGACACTCCCTTTTCACAATAGCACCAATTTTGATGAAACAGTGGCCATTTGAATTTGAAAAAATATGCAGTTTCCTTTGATAATGTTGCACTTAACCCTACCCAAGAAAAGAGCGTAACATAATCAGTAAATGTTTTTCTTTCCAGGTGCGGCACCAGCATCAACTTCTTCTTCTTCTTCTTCTTCTTCTTCTTCTTCTTCTTTTTTTTTGGGGGGGGGGGGGGGGGGTCAAACGGAGAGTAAACAAAAATGTTGAGGGCAGGGAAAACAAGTTGCTGAAATTTCTTTTGCGCTATTATTTTAAAAATTGGTTGAAATTAGATTAATTTGTTAACTTAGAAATTTCAATCTAATTGTTAGCTTATTTGAAGTAATTTTTACATTAAAATACAACATGTTCGATTTGTTGGGACAAAAAGCGAAGGACCCATAGGGTTCACTTCACATACAACCAAAACTATGGGCTATTGATATTCAAAATAGACTTTTAAACTCGGGCTTGGTATTGTTTAGATTATGCAAAATATTGGTTCTGTAAATAACCTTTTACAACGGCTGTAAAATAGGTGACATTGCGTGACATTTCTTCAATCACAGGAATGGCTCCACTGAGATAAATGCTTTACCCAGACTACATAATTCAAGCCTTCTTTGTCCTGAACAATACCTACTCGAGGTCACAGTTCCATGTCACGGAAGAGCGTTGAGTATATTAAGATGTTCTCATCATTAACTATTGATTGAATCGGGTCGTTGTCCTAACTTGACCTTTTTATGTTGATCTACGAGTAAATCTGCTACATCGTTACACTGTTAATCCTAATCGCAATTGATTCAATTCATTGATGCGTTCAAAGTATTCACTCACAATCGATTCACTTGCTTTTTATGTTTACAATACCCATACAACGAGCGTAAACAAAACAGTAAATCTAAACTCTTTCACTCCATAAAAACTTTCTGGAGTTTCTGTAACTATAGTTGTTCTTCAAGTTGGAGTTGCACGGAAATGGAGAGACAGTTGTGTTGGCTTATACTAGGCATAGCACACATAACATTCAAATGATTGAGACATGTACAAAATTGGTGTCAAATGAACGATTGCAATGAAAGATTTATTGTCCAAAACGAATTATGGCAATCGGTCAATGCGTTCTTGTGTTACGGTGTTTTAAAATGGCCGAAAACCTGCCAAAACAGTAACAATTCGTAATGCCCAAAAATAGAATTTTCAGGATTTAGAGAGCTCAGTTTGTTAATAATGTAACATTCAAAACACCATTTACACACATTTCTTAACAATTGAATATCTATATGTATATACCATGTTAAATTTAAAAAAATATGGTAAAATTATATTGCATTAAGCTAAAATAACCTAGTGAAATTGGTCATTTCGACCAGTTTCACTGACCGCAATCAACAAATGACTAAGTCCAGCTAATTAATATGCGTAAATGTTGTAAATCCAGATGCAATCAAACTTGGTATACTGGCTAACTGTATGATACCCAATCTTTTAAACTATCATTTAGTTTCATAAGCTCATTAAATATGCAAATTAGCTAATTATCTATTCAAGTCATTAATATGCAAATGATCAATGTCCGACAATTTTTTTCCCATCATAAGAGTGATCGGTAATAGATATATAACATGTACGAGCGTATACCCAATTTGATTCACAAATATTGCTGCATTTAGAAACTATAAGCTTTTTTTCATTTCTTAAATACCCATAATTTAAAATCTCAGTCTTTTATTCACACTCTGCACTCAAGGGATGCATATCACTAAATGAAATGAAGTGTTTAGTACAATATCAGGTTAGCTTTATTTTAATCGGCCGAATATATACAAGTTTAGAGCTGAAATTTCGAAAATTGGTAAAAACAGTCCTAACTAAAAAACCAGATGATAACTATGAATCAAGGTTATATAGTATAATGTCATGCCTACCATATTTGGCGAGTTCACTGCCCTATATGGAGTGCACAGTGTGAGGATAATCAATTTTATATAGGGGTGTTTTTCAAAGTAGAGCTGCATACATTATATGAATAGCGTTTTTGCATAAGGGCTTACAGACCACTCTTACATGTTACTCATTTTGCATAATTGAGTTAATCAAATTATTGTATGGCTGTCTTCATGACATTGATTAGTGCATCCATGCACGCCAATTGAGGCACCGTGTGTAATCAATCTTTATTCAAGCAATCACTGACATAAATTATACAATGCGAGAAAAAAGAAGGTAGATTTAAGCCCAGGACAAAAATCGGAACCACACAGTGGTCCAGGTTTAACGCAGGGCTGAACAACAAACAAAAATACAACAAATAACCACAAAAATCAATGTCCAACCGGAACCAGGAGATACACAGAAATAGAGCGAACCCAGCAAAGGGGAACTATGTGCAGGGATAGAGAATCACACCTTGAGGTAGGGTTGATCATCGCTTCCCCAGGCTGGCTCTTGCCTCGCATTCCAAATAGTGTAGCTGCACAGAAGGCCCAACTTGCTGAGTTCCTTCATGAATTGCTTTGATGGTTTGGCTTTGACAAAGGTGAATATTGCTTTGATATTATTAATATTATCTGGTGTGATTAGACCACGAGATCCAATTTCAAAACATGTGAGGTCACAGGTAAAGCCATTATCAGAAATGTCGGAAACAAGGTTTTCGTACTTACTGGATTTACGATCATGGGCTTTCTGAATGTTAGTCTCAAAAGGTACAGTCAATTCAATAAGGTGGATGGAGTTGTCTTCCTTATTGTGGATAACAATGTCGAGTTTCAATTTCGATACAATAACATTGACTGGGAGTGTGCCGCCCGTGGTCGTAAATCCGGCAATGTCACTAAAGATCTGAATGTCTTTACCTGTGGCCTCGATAAAAGTTTTCAGTGTTACAAGAATGTGGCGGAGGATGGAATTATGGCGCCACGTAAGTCTGCCTTGGTTAAGGGACACGGAACAGAAATTAAGAGCATGCAGAGTGTTTCGTGATTACCACATAATTTACATTTAGTTTGCTTTCAATACAAGCCACATTCCACATATGAATAGCCATCCATTCAATAATGCAAAATGAGTAACAGGTAGAAGTGGATGTAGGCCCTTTTGCAACACAGCTTTTCATGTTGTTGTGTGGCAGACTCTGTGCGTACGTAAAAGATTGGAATCGGGGACATTTACCCGCCCAATCCTATGAAACTGGGGATACACTGGCATTGGGGATATCCCCGGTTTCCAACTTGACTTGTTCCTATGATAGAGGGGGTATACTAACTCTATACCCCCTATAGAGGGCGTTTATAGCATTATTAGGAATTGTACCCAATTGCATAGTTACCGACCACATTGGATACATGTGGTATGATTCTTCACTATGCAAATGGGGATACACAACCCTGTGTGTGTGCATTGTGCTATGCCTACTTATACACCTATCAGTTGTAAGACGCACTATACGACCCCGTAAATGGTGCGGCACTTTACCGAGGTGCGTCAACTTATCATGTACCATGATGCACCTTGTGTCAAAAAGGTGACGGACCTTTGTCATACAATATTATAAGTAGATACTTTCTTTTTATGCAGTGTTTATTTCCGATTACAATCATGAGTATAATTACGATACTGATTACTATTAGCTAAAGAGCACACGTGTTTTTTCGGTCCCGGTCATAATTTGAAGTGTGGGGGGGGGGGGGGGGGGGGTCAAAACAGTTGTGAAGCTTAAAAAAGAGGGTAAAAAGTGTTCATTCATGGTTCATTCATATTTAAAAAATCAAACAATGCCGTGTCGGCATCCAGCAGCCCTACCTATACACAGTGTGGGTCGAGATTGAACTACCGGACATGTGTGTAAAGAGTCTCTATTGATATAATAAGTCCATCTCCAATTGCAGGCCCTGCGAGCTGTCGACGTGGCCTAATAAATAAGTCGTTGGACAGCCACTGATAATTCCTTTTAAAACTCATATTGTTCTCTAAGCTTATACGTTACATTTCTTTCTAATATAAACAAACTGGCGTTGCTTGTTATTGTATTCCTTTGCAAACCATTTGCACTTAAATGGGTACGAGTTTCTTAATAGAAAGTTTCATTTTACTGGCAACAAAATAATTCTTTTAAATGCTTAAAAATGTGGTTAACATGTCTTGAAATGTGTCTTAATTTTATTGTAATTTCATCAATATCGCAGAATGTGTTCACCAACGAATCTTCAGTTTTATTTCTTTTAAGGTAGTGGGTTGAATACCACTGGCGGCGTACTTATGTTTTGATTTTTGTATTAGTTTAAATGCAATACATCTATCTTTCAATAAAAAACAGTTAAGAATAAAACATAATCTCATCAACATGCAAGCCATCCATGTCAGGTTTTTAGAATCGCCAACACTAACTAAATAGGTATACGTGTCAATTGCCATACATCATGCATAGTTGCTCCTACGGAATATGAACAAATAAATACTGCTTGCAGTGAAGCCTTGGTTCCAAACACGATATGCTATACGCACCAATATGCCAGCATACAATCATTCGCACTGTTACCAGTCAATATAAATACCCCTTTAAGAAGCTAAACTGAGACTGAAGAAAGTTTGCAAGAAACATTAGATTTTTTTAAAGATCAACAACATTAGTACACAATACCTTTAACTAAGCACATGTGATCGCATGTGAATCAGAATTAAATAGAAATATTGCGTCTATAGTATACTTGCTTGACTATTTCTGAATGACTGTCTCTGAAAACCCAGTTACCATGACACTAATATGCATGAACATCAATATAATTCTCTCATTACATAGATAACAAGTACTTCCTTTGTCCTAGCGCTTCCCTTTTAAAGTGGTGTTATTGGGTTTTTTTCTTCAAATTTGACAATTTCGTGTGACATATCGGTTTTCACATTTGTGTTCTTTTCGGGTTGTTTTTTACACGCATCGGTAACAAATATTTTAATGAATTCTTTGCGGTATCTAGCATTGAACCCACCGTATATCAAAGGATTAATAGCAGCATTCAAGGAAATTATCACTTTACCACACCAATACCATGCGAAATAAACATCGCCTCCGAGTGCTCTTTGTCCAAGTGCACCGATTCGGTAAAGAGCTGTCCTCACTGACAACAGTTTTGCCTGTAAAACAAAATCAAATATATTTTAAAAAAATGTATTTTTCAAGATAAAAAAACGACAACAAAAGTTTTATAATTTTATCCTTTCATTATTACCTCAATAACATTATATAATAAAACAGTTAAATATCAACTCATAAAAAAATATATAGACGTTGATTTGGGGGAAGAATTGAGGAGTTTGGGCATTTATTTATGATTAATTTAATGAGGAAATAATAAGGATTACAAAAAATAGTAACACAATATGTAATGCTCATAATAGAAATTGTAAAAATAGCTCCCCCGAGGTGATGGAGGACCGTGAGCCGACTATTTTCCAGAGACCGGGGACCTATTTTGCACCATTTCCAGAATATAGAGCAGTAAATATTTGTTTTATAAAACATTTCTGTCATTTGAGGCATACTCCCGACCTACTTAATGTATATATCAATCAATGTTAACACCTCGATAAGCTTACTTCCTTCTACGCTTTTTTTCTCGTTGATAGGCTATTCAATTTGCATTTGCGCAATGGCACTCTTAACATTGTCAAGTAATTGTTCAAATGCATACCCATGAGCGCAATGGAGTGTAAAAGCGATCACCTAGACACCTACATTGTATGTCAATGTGCTTTGAGTTTTAGCGTAATCGGCGGAAATCCTTAGGAGGAGGGTTCCTTCGTTAACCTTTGTCCTACTGAGACGCATACGGTTTTACTATAGAGGGTGAGGTGGTTACTACCCTACTAATAAACATCCAAACAGATGCAAAAGTATGCTTATTTTGGTACCACGGTAGGCCTTTCATAAATACTAAGACACTCATGAAGTCATAATGACTTCAAAATGCCGTTGTATTAGTCTGTACAGTGAAACAAGTCTAAAATATCAGAATTTCACCAGATGTTTTTGCTTGTAAGTGAGGGAAACGATGTTTCTAACATATGTTATCATAATCAGGGCCTTCAGCGACAGATATCAGCTCTACATGTACATCCAACCCCATATCATTGGATTGGAATCTGATGACCTTCATCTTTCAGCTCTGCATAGAAAGAAAACAACACTTACCGGCATGTTAAACATGAAAAAAACTAATCCGTTTACAATTAACATCAGAGCCACTTGATTCCGGACGTTTGACGTCTTCTCGTCCTCGTCCGCAACTGATCGTTGACTGAGTGCAAATACGATTCTGGCAAACATCACACTTGTGACTGTAGACAATGTTAAGATATATGTATAAAAGAAGTGGTCCTAAATATTTCGATAACTATTGGGAACGTTTTATCTCCAGTAAAAATCGCAATATAAAACTGAAAATCAGCCCATTACGGTAGAACTATTTGATTCGTGAATCCTTCATAAAATTCAATTCAAGGGACCAAGAGGCACTTACATTTATTCTATTTTATTTGATATGACACTTAATACAGTTTATATTAAAGCTTCATCGAAATGGTAAAGTGAGATTCTCTAATAGATTAAATCTAAGGAAATCACAAGTATTTATAGTTGAGTTGCAGAGGCCGACATTAAGCCTTAACCGTGACACGGCTTGCATCTGCGATTGTATGGCTTTATATAGTAGCCTGGAGTGTGTATATCAAAAGTCCGTTGGGTACCAAAGTTACCCTTTTAACTCTCTGATATGATAAACAAATGACACGTGCGACGAATATTATTAAAGTAGGATGATGTCAAGTTGTATGGACATTCATTCCGCTAGTTACTATTCCGATCTTTACAAATCAACAATTAGGCAAACAAGAAATTGTTGTGTTGCCCTCAAGTGCAACCTGGACTCCTTGTTAAACTGCACTATATATGCAGTTTACAATTCGTCTTAATCTGTCGATATAGTGCAGTTCAAGAACCCGATGCGATTTATTCCGTTAGCGCCCTCAACGGAATAAATCGCAATAATCGCAACACTGACAAAGTAGTTTAAGAATGTTGGATATCCGATATTTATTGTTTAAGAATGTAGGATATCCAATATTTATAGTTTAAGATTGTAGGATATCCAATATTTATAGTTTAAGATTGAGCCATCCTTGTTTTTTTTTATTTTACCTCCCCGACCACCAACCCCCTGAGTGTTTTGGCATATAATTATGTATCAATATGATTTCCAAGGTGTCAAATCTAAAATACGTATACTGTACGTATTTTAGATTTGTACGTATACTGTCATTGTCGGTGTTATTGAGATTTATTCCGTTGAGGGCGCTAACGGAATAAATCGCATCGGGTTCTTGAACTGCACTATATCGACAGATTAAGACGAATTGTAAACTGCATACATTATATAGTGCAGTTTAACAAGGAGACCAGGTTGTCAAGTGCCAAGTCAGGTTGGTCGGTCGGTCGTTATTCTTTTTTATATATTTTTGTATTGACAAATATTACTGACAGACCGCGGTTCATGATATGACAACATTGGTAAATGTCAATTTGACTAATGTTTCTAGTGTTATATAATAGTTTAAAAGCGCTCTATTCACGCACATCTATATACGACGTATTTCAAACAGAAAATAGTAATGTTTTGACAAATTGGGTACAAATTAAATCTAAAAAAACAGACAAAAAACAATGCGTCCCTGATTTCTGAGATTTTAGGGTCGGTCGCTGAGAGCAACGCAACAATTTGCCTTACTCCAGTGTTACTATGAACATAATGTTATTTATATCGCTAGTCATTTACGCAAAAGTATATTATAGAAGTGTTGTAACTTACCCACAGATATCGTAAAAAATGTCATAATTTCTAATACATACTCCACTTTCCATAAATCGGATAAACTAGGTAGGGGAAGACAAACCCCATTAACAGATCTCAAATGTGAATACTTAGGTGCGTATGTTTCGTAATAACTTCCGGTGTAAATCACATAACCTACTCCGAGCAAGATCGCTGCAAACCAACATCCGATCAAGAGTTTCATGTCTGCTAGCAATGGCACGGTGTTGTAAAGGATAGCAAATAGCGAGAAATCGCTCACAACTTACAAGAGCAACTATAAACAGTGAAGCATAGTAGGTGGAACGTGTCACGAATTGCTCAATGGCACATCCGGCGGCTTTATTTCTTTCTGCAACTATAATGGGATGCATCCCATTGTGTTACTAGTTACTACGATTTATTCCGTGTAGCAATCTGTCGTCTATGCATCCCATTATAGTTGCATAAAGAAAATACGCCATCCGGCTAAACCATTGGGGTAAAACGAAACGTTATTTCTAAACGGGGAACAAAAGTAGACTGCTAGACTCACGACGCACGTATACATCAAGTAGACCGTATCAGATACGGCGAGATTAACAAGATACATATTTGTTATAGTTTGCATATGATTGGACTTATAAACAACCGTAATGAATGAAATATTCAGCAGCATGCCAATGATTGAGATCGAAGGTTGAACTTTCCCTAAAATTGTATTTTCAGATACCTTCCTGAAAATCAATTCTACCAAAAAGTCTGGTATGAAAAGAGTTTCGTTCCCCTGGCACACCATGTTGAAACTGAAAATTAAAAGGTGAACATTGTAAAGCATAGTTTCAAAACATGTACACAATAATTATAAGAAGTGATTGTTACGGTTATGGCTGACGAAAATAAAAGACAAGCGTTACAAGACAAGAACTAAACAAGCCATGACCTCGGCGGCTAAGGTCACGAAGGGATCAATATTGGTCATTGACCTTTACGGCTGTAATGAGATGTTCTGATTTAAAACCGGACGTGCTGCATTGTTTGCCTTTTTTATCAGACAAGAAATATAAATTCAATCACAACTTTTTTGTTGAAGGTTTTGGGGGAGCGGTCAACATGGAGATTCGCGGTATGTGACCACAAACTGCGGCTAGTTATTCTTCGGAACGCTCGTTTATCATGCTACTCCTCCCAGTTGATTGGGCCTACATCAACCATTTTTATGTTTTGAATTATTCCATCCTTAATCTTTCAATACATTATAAAATCATATTATTCTATGCATTATGTCAGGTGGAGCGATATTGGCTACCAAAAATGTTAGCACTTGGAGGTTTCTTTAAACACACATTAAAGCTTACGCCTCACGAATCCACTAAAAGCGTGTTTTAGTATGCCAATTGTATGTGTAGCGTCAGCAAGTGCAAACTATGCTATTTTTTCTGATATTCCGACAGAGGTCTGTCAGGGCAAGTAATTAAGTCACTGTGCTGAAAATGGCGTCGGGTTTGATGAAATCGCGTTGTATTACTCTATATAGATGAATACGAATTTCAGGACTTTAATCAATAAACGCACCGATATAATTAAGCGTGTATCTATATACATGAAGGAGTTTGTGGTCTAAACAATGGCGATCGTGACATTTTGTGTACTAGCTTACTACGTGTAATTCAACAGGGGGAAATAATCGTGTCGAAAACAGACGATCGCCGTAATGTCTTTTGAATTTATTGAAAATTGTAAATGAGTTGGAACTTGAACTTGTTACGTGTTGGTATTTAAACTTGTACATGTGTTGGAATTTGGGCATGATGAGCTAAAATAGTTAGTCCTTCATTAAACTTCACTTACCAATAGTAAAGGAACTCGAAAAAAGTAGCTTCT
The DNA here is from genome assembly GCA_035610835.1 of Ophiura sarsii. Classification (NCBI taxonomy): domain Eukaryota; kingdom Metazoa; phylum Echinodermata; class Ophiuroidea; order Amphilepidida; family Ophiuridae; genus Ophiura; species Ophiura sarsii. Next base: position 46,875,731 of record CM069449.1, read on the forward strand.
AGTGGTTCCACACGAAATATTCACCCAACATCTACCAGTTGTAAATGACAGTATAACTGAATTATATTATTCATTGTACAGAAGATTCGACCGGAGAAATCGCATTCATGTATATTATTTCATTGAATGCTCATTTCGGAAGGAAAGAAGGAAGCCCTGCTTTCATATTCAAAACTTACTTCGATTACGACACACATGATATATCGAGGTCTACGCGACAAAGCTTAAATCAATGTGTATAATTACTTTGAAGATAATGCTTGAATTCATCAATCAAATAATATGCCTGCCACAACCTCTCTTATACTGCAATCTTTAGAGGTGCTAGATGTATATTGTATTCAGTGGCGTAGCCATGGTCACTTGTCAGGGGGGGGGGGGGGGGGGGGGAAGGTATTTCCCCCGGTGAACACCTGTCGACCCAGAGGCGTTGCGTCCCTATACCGGCGTGAAAAAACTTTTCTCCTTTCTGTCCGTTTCCTTTCCCTTTTCCCTTTCCTTTCCTTTCCTTTTGTCTCCCCTTCGCCCATTTCTCCTTCTCTTTCGCTTTCTTTACCTTCCCGATTTTCCGTTGCCTTCCCGATCTTCCAGGTCATTTTTTCAGGGAGGGGGCTCGATCCCCCTTGTTATTCCCGTTTTACCACTATGTTGATGATGATGAATTTAGATTTGCAAAGTTTTGTTTTGATAACACCATTGATCACAATAGACTACTTAGTTTGAAACTGATTTTTTTTCTTCATTTGAAGATGACTTCAGCAATATACGAGGGGTATCAAAAAGTTCTTGAAATCACCCAGAATTGAAGGAGCCAGAAACTTGTTTGTTGGTATGTGACCCTTCAGACATCTTTAAACAGTCAGTGTGTAAAGTCACACATCTCTCCCACTATCCATTACCTGTCCACAGACCGCCATTGTAGAGCTCGGATAGAGTTGTGGACAGGTCATAAATAGTGGAAGAAATGTGTGACTTTGCGCAGTGACTTTTTACAGATGTCTGAAGGGTCACATAACCAAAAAAAGTTTCTGACTCCTTCCCTTCTGGGTGATTTCAAGAACTTGTTGATACCCCTCGTATATTATAATGAGTCCGATCATTTGATGAATTCTAATAACAAGTGTACTTATATATTTAACAAGGTTATGTGTTACAATGGTTAAGCTCATCAAGGTTACAATATAGCTCATCAGGCAGCAGCGAGTTCTCAATTCAAATAATGCCAACTCTCCAAAAAAACACAACGTTATTAAGATGCAACGAGACGTGCAAAACGGAAGCCTGTTAAAACGCGGTCTGAGTTCACAATATTAACTTATTATATATACCTTCTTATCTAAAGGATCTTTTACATGTGCCCAAAAGAAGTGGTCTTTTCGTTCTGCCTCTGACACAAGGATTATCACTAAACCTAAAACTTGTCTCACTTCCGCCAAGAGGGAAATACACTATCCATAATCCTCTTTAGGAGGAGGATTTAAACTAAATGACAATGCATTCAAGATTGGTTTAGCAGAATGTTTTTGAATACATTATTACATCGTTTATTCATTTGCCAATGACAACATGCAACTCGACAATTATATTAAAACTAATAAGATGGTTGGTGTGCAATTATCCTATTCGCCGTTTGCACGTCAACGGTCAGCTAATTGCGAGGAGAGCCTCGAAAGTTAGTACTTTGCACAATATTACTGGTCATGCAGTGAGACAGAGGAGGGACAGACATGGAGAATCAAACTGCTGGCTCCGTTTATGTTGTAATTATTGCTTTTTTGGTTGAAATAAACTACTCTCAAAGTCAATAAGTCAATACAGCCATACAAATAACTATACAGGTAATACATGGGCTTTTAACTCAAAACAGTTGTTGAGAAATTAATCTTCTTTAATATGAGATATTGCACGCTAGGATCGGTTGAATATAGAAGATGTGACAATTCAAAATGTAAGGCAAAGTTACAATTTCATTTCACATTTTACTTTTCAACACGGAGACAGTATGGCAGGTAGCGTGTGTGTGTGACGTATTGATCCATCGGAACAATACGGCCGACTATCCAACCTGCGCATACATCCCAAGTACACCATCGATGATTGATAATTGTACCCGTAGCTGGGTCCGCATGTAGAAAAGAAAAATGTGAAAATGAAAAATCGGACTTCAACTTACATTTTGGAGTGTCACTTCCTCAATAATCACCCAATCCTAGCGTGCAATATCTCATACAACTTTAAAATTTAATATTTTGTTTAATAAAATGTGAAAATGAAAAATCGGACTTCAACTTACATTTTGGAGTGTCACTTCCTCAATAATCACCCAATCCTAGCGTGCAATATCTCATACAACTTTAAAATTTAATATTTTTAGGTAGGATACATTGTTTTAGAGTTAAAAGCCCATTTATTGCCTGTATAGTTACTTTTTTATGACTGTAGAAGTTTACTGAATAATACACTTATCAATTGGTCCGTCACAAAATTGACGAAGGTGTGTGCGTCAATATCCGAGCAAACAAGTTTTGGAAATGTCTCGAAATACGTTTGTTTTCAGGAATCCTCGTTCAAGTCGTTAATATGGTAATCAGTGAAATATCTTATGAATTAGACCAGTTAGACGTTGTGCATACGTTCTCCTCTTGCTTCCGTCCCGGGCCGGAGTCATACAACTTTAATACCCGTCCGTAGTAACTAAATAACACTTAAATTTATCAACAAGTACAAAGTGTTCACGGTCCTATACGTAAGGGTCGATATTAAAATAAATATAGTCCATACTATTATTCCAAATAGTCGGAAAGGAAGTCCTTTTTGTAATAACTATTGAGTATTAAACAAATCCGTGTCATGCTGATATTCGAGGGGCAGGGTTGATAACACAGGGAAGATCCCGGGAATCATGAAGTTGTTTTAAGTATTCATGGCCTCGTGTATAATTATCCAGTTCAGTTAACGATGTATGACGACGGGGGTGCGTCATTTAAGACATTCATGGTCTGTCAGTATAAAACAAATTATTTGACAATAGATAGCTATGTGCATTTAGCAGTGGAAAGATTAGTTACTCATCGTAGTAACGGGAGTACGCTGTTTTCTGAAACGTAATAGTTGTGTACACGGTGAGTGCATATCGCTTTATATGTCAAGACAAAGGTTATAACTCCCTCCCCGTAATAACGACTTACTTTACTCAAATAAGGTAATACACGTTTTGCTAATAAATCCGTCAAATTCAAGCTTGGCTTTTGGTTTATCGATGCATAGCGCTATTTCACTCCATGTTGATCCTTCGGGGCTATGACGCAAACAAATAATTATCCTTGATGTATCTGTGAAACCTTTAAATAGTTTGATTATATAATGCGTTTTGACAAATGAATAGCACATTACCTAAACAACAAATGTCAATTTGTTAAGTTTGTAAACAATGGAATGTAAAAAATAAAAAAAATTGCTAATTTGATCATTGCTTCCTTTTGTCATGCTTTTTCATAGGATCCTATAATTGCGTATACCCTCCAACTTTCTCAACTGGCCTTTTATATCTGTTTAAAGCAGGTAATCATTACTTGGAAATGGCGTTGGAGTGTACAGACAACAACTCTCTCTATCTAGACGATTTTGTTATAACGGTGTTATTTCGGAAGAAAATAGAAAATGCGTTACTGATTCAAATACAACCTACGATGACAGCCATTGCATTGCTGGCAAATGTAACGTTCCTGTTTGTTGTTTACCAATCGAAGGAGATGAAAACACTAACGAATATCTATCTCTCTCACCTTGCCGTTTCTGATAGCATTTACTTGGCACTCACAATAGCCAAAAGCGTAGCGGTCTATGCCTGGTCTCCTTTTAGAATAAATGTTTCGTTTTATCATTCTTACCCTATTGGTGTTTTTGGATGCTCCCTGGAACTACTAATTGCCAACTCAATGTATTACGCATCATTGTTTAAAGTAGCTGTGGTGACATTTGAAAGGTTCCTCGCTATATGTCATCCGCTGAAACATCGATCAATTACAAGTCGAGGCCGAACTAGGACAGTTTTGATGAGCTGCTGGGTTATAGCGATTTTTTTCGGGATTATCATGATGTACGAGGGTAATTATGTTGCGAGTTGTCTCGCATACTCCCCTACATATTCATACGTACCTAGGCAGTTAGCGGTTTGTACAGCTCAATTTTTATTCAGAAAACTATGGAAATTGCGATATCCTATTGAAATCTCAACCTTCTTCATACTGTTTTTCGGTAAGTAAAAGTATCTAGACAATGCAAAGAATAAAAGAAAGATTTACCAACTTGGTGTGGGTAAACAATAAATAACAAAATATAATAAAGCGATAAAACAGTGAAAACTAGACATGAGCTGTGATCTAATATCACGAATATTAGTCGAGCGTGGTACATGTTAACCCCTTCGAGTGGTGAATGGAGTAAAAAATTACATTTTAACCCCTAGTGACCTTTTCTTGACCTCTGACCCCAAACTTCTGATTGGCTTTTTTCTTATCTCATCAATGCGCACAAGAAAAAAAGTAGTCCCGTCAAAATCGGAACATGTTTTAAGATTTTCACCTGTAAAGTTCAATGACCTCTAGTGACCCCGTGTGACATGTCACCTTTAGTGCAGAAACACCCTATATGAACATGGTCAATATGAATCTTTTGCCCAATTCTGACAATCATGAGTCATTTTCCCTCGGACAAGTAGTATTTTGGGTCAATGGAGTGACAATTTACATTTTGACCTCTAGTGACCTTTTCTTGACCTTTGACCCCAAACTTCTGATTCGCTTTTTTTCTTGGCTTATCAATGCGCACAAGAAAAAAGTAGTCCCGTCAAAATCGGAGCATGTCTTAAGATTTTCACTTGTATAGTTCAATGACCCCTAGTGACCTTTTCTTGACCTTTGACCCCACATTTTTGCTTAGCTTTTTTTCTTGGCTTATTAATGCGCACAAGAAAAACGTAGTTTCGTCAAAATCGGAGCATGTCTTAAGATTTTCACATGTATAGTTTAATGACCTCTAGTGACCCCGTGTAACATGTCACTTTTAGGGGAGAAGGACCCTATATGAACATGGACAAGAGGAATCTTTTGACCAATTCTTACCATCATCAGTCATTTTCCCTCGGACAAGTAGTATTTTGGGTGAATGGAGTGACAATTTACACTTTGACCTCTAGTGACCCCAAACATTTTTCGATTTAAAAAACCTAACTATTATTCATGGGGACGGTCATGATGAATATGATGACCGATTTTGACGTTCCTGGGCCGTTTCATTAAAATGCAATGGCGTTTTTAGTGAAAATCACGTTTTTGATCCCTGTGACCCCTATGTGACCTTTGACCCCCTGTGCTTTAAAACCTGAGTAGTGGTGCACATTAGTGTACTTGTGACTAAGTTTGGTCAAAATCGGCCGAATGGTTACGGCGCAGTAGGCCCGAGGTCAGAAGAAAGAAAGAACTAGAGATAATTGTGATCTTAGATCACGGATATTAGTCGAGGGCTTTGACCTTTGACCTTGGTATATGTTGTCAAAGGGCAATAACCTTAAATTGTACTGTATTCGATAATTGTTTTTATAAATTTCAGCCCTGAAGTAGTTAAACAAAATACATTTTGAACCCTAATTGACTTTTCTTGACCTTTGACCCCAAACTTATGATTAACCTTTTTTCTTGGCTTATCAATGCGCACAAGAAAAAGTAGTCCGGTCAAAATCAGAGCATGTCTTCAGTTTTACACCTGTATAGTTCAATGACCTCTAGTGACCCCGTGTGACATGTCACTTTTAGTGGAGAAGCACCCTATATGAACATGGATGAGAGAAATCTCTTGATTAATTCTGACAGTCATAGGTCATTTTCTCTCGGACAAGTAGTATTTTGAGTGCGAGGAGTGAAAATGTATATTTAGACCCCTAGGGACCTTTTCTTGACCTTTGACCTTAACGTTATGATTGACTTTTGTTCTTGTCTCATCAATGCCCACAAAATAAAGGAAACCCGGTCAAAATCAGAGCATGCCGTATATTTTCCCACTGTAAAGTTCAATGACCCCTAGTGACCCCGTTTGACATGTCACTTTTAGTGTAGAAGCACCCTATATGAACATTGATCCAAGGAATCTTTTGACTAATTCTGAGTATCATCAGTCATTTTCCCTCGGACAAGTAGGGTTTTGAGTGAATGGAGAAAAAATTACATTTTGACCCCTACTGACCCCAAATATTTTTCGATTTAAAAAACCGAACTATTGTACATGCGTACGGTCAAAAGGAACATGTTGACCTATTCTGAAGATCCTAGGTCATTTCACTAAATTACAAATGCGTTTTAAGTGAAAATCACGTTTTGACCCCTAGTTACCCCTGTGTGACCTTTGACCCCTTATGCTTTACAACCTGAGTAGTAGTGCACATAAGGGTTCTTATGACCAAATATGGTCAAAATCGGCTTAATGGTTACGGAGCTATAGGTCTCATGACAGAAGAAAGAAAGATTTCTTGTTTTTGTCAACCAAATACAAAAACATACTAGAGATAATTGTGATCTTAGATCACGGATATTAGTCGAGGGCTTTGACCTTTGACCTTGCTATATGTTGTCAAAGGGCAATAACCTTAAGTTGTACTATATTTGATCATTGTTTTTATAAATTTCAGCCCTGAAGTAGTTAAAAAAATACATTTTGAACCCTTATGACCTTTTCTTGACCTTTGACCCCAAACTTATAATTGACTTTTTTTCTTGGCTTATTAATGCGCACAAGAATAAAGTAGTCCGGTCAAAATCAGAGCATGTCTTCAGTTTTACACCTGTATGGTTCAATGACCCCTAGTGACCCCGTTTGACATGTCACTTTTAATGGAGAAGCACCCTATATGAACATGGATAAGAGGAATCTTTTGACAAATTCTGACAATCATCGGTCATTTCGTCTCGGACAAGTAGTATTTTGAGTGCGCGGAGTGAAAATGTACATTTTGACCCATAGGGACCTTTTCTTGACCTTTGACCTTAACGGTATGATTGACTTTTGTTCTTGTCTCATCAATGCCCACAAAATAAAAGAAACTCGGTCAAAATCGGAGCATGCTTTATATTTTCCCCCTGTAAAGTTCAATGACCCCTAGTGACCCCGTTTGACATTTCACTTTTAGTGGAGAAGCACCCTATATGAACATGGATCCAAGGAATCGTTTGACCAATTCTGAGTATCATCAGTCATTTTCCCTCGGACAAGTAGGGTTTTGAGTAAATGGAGTAAAATTAACATTTTAACCCCTAGTAACCCCAAACAGTTTTCGATTTAAAAAACCGAACTATTATATATGCGTACGGTCAAAAGGAATATGTTGGCCAATTCTCAAGATCCTAGGTCATTTCAATAAATTGCAAATGCGTTTTAAGTGAAAATCACGTTTTGACCCCTAGTTACCCTTGTGTGACCTTTGACCCCTTATGCTTTACAACCTGAGTAGTGGTGCACATAAGGGTACTTATGACCAAATATGGTCAAAATCGGCTCAACGGTTACGGAGCTATAGGTCCCATGGCGGAAGAAGAAAGAAGAAAGAAGAAGAAAGAAACAGCTAGAATACAGTATATTAGTCGTTTCTCGACTAATAGAAAGAAAGAAAGAAAGAAAGAAAGAAAGAAAGAAAGAAAGAAAGAAAGAAAGAAAGAAAGAAAGAAAGAAAGAAAGAAAGAAAGAAAGAAAGAAAGAAAGAAAGAAAGAAAGAAAGAAAGAAAGAAAGAAAGAAAGAAAGAAAGAAAGAAAGAAAGAAAGAAAGAAAGAAAGAAGAAACAGCTAGAATACTGTATATTAGTCGTTTCTCGACTAATATAAACAGCACGAATACAGTATATTAGTCGATTCTCGACTAATATAAGTAGTAAAGCAAGCAATACGAATTGCTGTGCACTAAAACAAATAACAATAAAACACGGATATGCACTGGAAATATCGATAGTGAACTAATAATAATAATAATATCCATATGATAATCTCGCGGAAAATGTAACCTTAGGTACCTGAATGTATTGGAGGGTTAACCATTCGGCCGATTTTGACCAAACTTAGTCACAAGTACACTTATGTGCACCACTACTCAGGTTTTAAAGCACAGGGGGTCAAAGGTCACATAGGGGTCACAGGGGTCAAAAACGTGATTTTCACTAAAAACGCCATTGCATTTTAATGAAACGGCCCAGGAACGTCAAAATCGGTCATCATATTCATCATGACCGTCCCCATGAATAATAGTTAAGTTTTTTAAATCGAAAAATGGTATCGGTACATTTTGATACGCCAGTATCAGCCAATCCTAATATAATTGATACTACGAGGGTCATTCAATATATTCTACCTCCTCACTCATAACATCGCTATTATGAATGTCAGCCTGATGACATTTGTCATTATTATAGCTCTGAATCATAGCTACACATGTATAGTAATTGATAATTGATACCTATTTCACTTTTAATATGATGCGATCAAAGCCAGAGAGAGATTTTGGACAACGGACACGGAAAATTACCTTAAAGATAAATACATGTTTTGTTGTTGTTTTCTTTCCTATTGCATGGTTAGATATAACAGCCCGATTTAAATACTGAAAATAGAAAACAATGGCTAATTTCTTAATATAATACTGTATTATGATGTATAAATCAGATTGGAGGCAATATTAAGCTTTGTAGGCTTGCAAAAAGTATAGTATCAACTCGAATGTATTGCTGCCTTTAATATACTGTAATACTGCTATTCAGTCAATTTTCGTTATTACAAGTCAAGCCACAGTGATGCCTCGAATGTTAAATCTTAATATGATAGTAACTGTATGAGTATTTCTTATATGCAACCTTTGGAAAAAGTCAACCAGGTAGTCAGTGATAGAAAATGATCTCTTCAAGAGACTTGAAATCCCTCCATTTAGTCCAGTATAATAAAGATCTCTTAGTTATTATGAAAAGCAAATAATGACTTTTGCAGCGGTTCTCTAGGGTAGGGTTAAAATTAATAGTTTTCCTGGTCTAGTTCTGGCTAATTAGAGGGCATTTTCCCCAAGAAATCAGTCACTGTTATTGTGTATATTCTTTTCAAGAGATATTTGTAATTTAGAACGGTTTTAATTGACCGATAGGCACGTTTTGTCTCTTGGAATAGGCCAAATGAATAGCACTTATGATACATGTGGCTGTTTTTTTAATCGTTTCCGTCACACTAAATTGACGTTTGGTTTTACTGCATCTACAGAAAAGTACAATCAGTACTCAGACTAATCTACTATGAATTTGTAGCTGAGATTCAAAGCTACACTTGTGAAATATTTCATACGACTGGTTTATATATTAGCAAAGTTATGTGGTAGGAGGTAGAACTTATTGAATTATCCTCGTAGTATATTCCGATACTAGAACATCTACATTCACTTAGTATTGCCCGATACCTATACGATTTGCCCCCTTCATCTTTCGTTCATTTTGATGAATGACATTCTCTAAAACCTTACATTTCACAGAATAGTGTTCGTGCTTTTTCTGGACTGTAACACGATTACATAAACTGCGCATTGGTTTGTTAAAGTACTCCTACTATGCCGCTTCCTACTCAAATGTAAATATAACTTGAAATATAAAAACAATCGCACACCCCCTACATGAATCTATAACTTTGAATATTAACTTAGTGAGTTCGATTACTTGAACTTAATTTTACATGCTTTTAATGCACATGTTTATTGAGCTATGCTGTAGCTCCCTTTTGCTCTAAGACCTAATAAAAAAGTGTGTTAACCATTATTTCTTCTTCAGTTTTCTGTTTCATGTTTACGTCTATCATACGTCGACTTAGTCATAGAAGAGTGATGTCTATAAATTATAATCGAAATCAAGTGGTGATTATGCTCCTAGTAAATGGATCGACATTTTTCTTGGTTTATTTGCCAGTAAGCCCATGTTACCATCATCATCATCATCATCATCATCATCATCATCATCATCATCATCATCATCATCATCATCATCATCATCATCATCATCATCATCATCATCATCATCATCATCATCATCATCATCATCATCATCATCATCATCATCATCATCATCATCATCATCATCATCATCATCATCATCATCATCATCATCATCGTCATCGTCATCGTCATCGTCATCGTCATCGTCATCGTTATCGTCATCGTCTCCGTCACAGTCATCGTCGCCGCCGTTTCCGAATATTCTTGATTAAAATTGATCACAGAGAGTCACATTTGTACTCATTTATATTCAATTGTTCTCAAGAAAGATATACATCGAACTTCATTTGACCGAAAATGATAGAAATTAAATGTAAACGTATTTTAGACTTGGTAATTAATATGAACATCTACTCTTCGGTTAATGAGATATAGCAGTTTAACCCCCTGTGACCGTTGACCCCATGTCGTGTACACGGCTAATATCCTGATGCCTTCAAACACATTTGTTCGATATACAGGGTGTCCCAAAAGTCTATGCACGACTTTGAAGCTTTATATTTCACAAAATATAAGTCATATTGAAAATATGAATACATATTTAGAAAGAGGAGATGTGGGAAATAATTTTGATACCAAACATTGGAGTAACATCTGTTTGTAATGCCACCCTAGAAGTAAAATATGTATTACTGCAAAAATGGAATTGTATACTTGAATAAAGTTCATAAATCCATACCTATTGAGATTAACAAAAAATACGGGTAGAGTTGGTTACACGGAAAGTCATCCGTCAATTGTAATATTTAAAATGTTACATTACAGTGATATCACCATAATAAAAAAACTATATCACACATAATTTTCGTTTCTATAGTGAAATCTAATTTAAATGTTTTCCATGTATACAGAGACGTGTGCTAATGCAAAAACACAGACCTAAACAATTGAATAACGTAACAGAAAAGGGAACACACACATCACACAGCTGTCAAACATGTTAAAATTTAAACTTAGCGGATTATTTTAATGCTGCTTGAAGGCCTCATCGAAGGTTGTTTTACCCATTTAGAATATGTTCCTGTGTTCAAAAATGTATCCACCAACTTCAGAATGGATATTCTTCCTGATCAGAATGGATATTCTTCCTGGTGCGCGTTTCACTTTGAAATGTTTTCTGAACTTTTGTTGAGTAAGGTGAACTGAATGTGTCTCAGTGTAGAACCATACAATTTGTATTCGCTTATCTTTATCTATGCTGTAAACCATCTTGAATGAAGACTTTTGCTGTGCAATATTGTCTACTACGCTTATTTATGTTGTGAGTGACCGAGTTTGGTATTAAATAACATTAATGTTGCAAGGTAAGCAGTGAACTGTGACTAATGCGCAACGTTGCTTTCATACCGTTAATTTATGCGCACCTTTAGCAACAGTGTGTGGTACTTGGTATGGGTTGGTCTGGCACACGGCCAATGACTTTCAACCAGTTTTATAATGTTGTGGGTTTACCAATAGGGTTGTGTTTGGTATCAAATTAATTTCCCAAATCTCGTCTATCAAAATATGGTTAAATTTATACCATGTGATTTATATTTTATGAGATATGACTCTTCAAAAACGTGCATAGACTTTTGGGACACCCTGTATGTACACGTTCATTTTATTTCCGCAGTGAATATCATAATCTATGTAAATATCGTTCTGACCCTAAGTAAACGTGCAGTAGGAAGCGAATCAGAAATTACCATCAAGCTTGTAGACACAGTAGGCAAGCGTGTCACAATCATGCTCGTTTTCAATAGAGTTATATTTCTTCGTGACTTTTATAATATATACCTACCTAATTATTTCAGAGTAATGAAACTACCAGCTCTAATGCCCATGGAGTTAGAAGGCCTAAAAAGGACTTTCACAAGGCTTGTAAGTGTGGAAGGCCTGACAATAGACACCATCGTCACTGACAGCCATGCATCAGTTGCCAAGTGGCTCCGTGAGAAGCACCCCCTTGTGAAACACAAGTTTGATGCATGGCATATTGCTAAAGGTAAGTTGTAAGACAGGCAATGACAATAACTTGAAAAGACATAATGTTGGTTTCCTTTTTCTTTGTCAGATGGGGAGAAATCAGTCATGAGATTCTCCAGTTGCGGCTTTGTTTTGTATCGCAAGGTCTACTCATTTGTTTAAATACAATGTAGAGCCCACAATGATTATCCGATAATATTAATCACTCGATACATTTTAGAATTAGTGGGCTTCCACTTTGACATGAAGGAATGAAGTTCTAGAAACACGCCTGTGCGCACTTCGATAAGGTCAATGCGTGTGTTTGAAAATCCACACAATTTTGGGCAACAATCAGATCAGAGCGTATGTTTTGCGCACCGCAGATGACTGATTGACCATTTGAGAGGTACGTAACAACGGTAACCTTGCGTACTTTTAGGTGAGGGGTCAACCGACTGTGACATTCATCCATGAATTATGAGTTGAATTCTTTCATCGCTTTACGAAGCAGAGACAGGTTCATTATGTAGGGAGGTGGGTATGTGTGGTCAGATCACAGATTTAAAAACAATTATGCACTGCTGTCATTTTGTTTCCACCATGGGGACACATTTGGAGGTATGTCGGTATTTTCTGTAAATGCAACTCGGAAACGATTTGCTCTGTTGAGTTAGTAACGAAGCGCATGGTCCCACAGTTCTTGCGCGGAGAGATCTATGGCTTAAGCTACGGCATTTATATTTTTTCTGGGTAGTTCCGAAAAATACCAACATACAATGTACCTCAAATTTCTCTTCATATGGAAATTTAAAATAGTGTAGGGCATAATTTAATCTGTGGGCAAGACCCTAATAATTTTCTATTTCTATCACTTCCACATACTCTGATTTTGTTTCATTTATTTTTATTATTTATCCTTGTGTAATCAGGTGTAAAAATGAAAGAAAGAAAGAAAGAAAGAAAGAAAGACGCTAACTGAAATAATGAGGTCGTGCTACAGATAAAAATGGATGGTTTTTTTTTGATTTTTGATGCCGATCCCTTGTATATTGGTTTCAGCTTATATCAAGGGGTTAGTAACTTCTTCACTCATCAGTGAATCAATATTGGGATTGATAACAACAACAAAACTTCCACGCTTGAGCATCTAGGTTCCGCAGGTGACGTTGAAGGACTGAACATTGCGCTTGTCAAGGCGGCGGTTGCCAACGCTTATATCGCATTTACACTAAACGCATACACCATAGGACGTGGTATGTATTGTCCAAAATGTATAGATAATACGTATGAATCATACACAGAGCACAAAAAGTCCCTGACCAGGTGGTTTGATGTGGGCTTATCCAAAATCAATAATCGATACGAAAAATCTGAGATATACAATTCATAAGAAAAGTTCTTCCCCGTGGATTGATGCCTCATTACTACAAATCGAGTGGTCATTTTTGAGGATAAGCCAATATAAAAGCGCCTGGTCAGGACGTTTTGCGCTAGGTGTATATCCTTAGCATGTAACAAATATAGTTTACGTACCCTGGCTGAAAATGACATTGCACTTCAGTAAACATCACACCAACACATAACATCAGCACAAGGACTGTTTTGATATAATCCATTTTGTTCTGCCCTCTCCTGTGTTTGATATGAGAAGTGTAATGGTGCATGGATGAACATAGGCGTAGCCAGGAGGGTTGTTATCCGGGGGCACTGACAATATCTGCGTGGGGTCCAGGGGCCCGCTTAATAGCCCCGGTGGGGACCAGGGGCAAAGCCCCGACGGGGGTTAAGGGGCAGCGGCTCCTTAGAGCTAAGGTTGTATGTCGTTTTCAAGGCCAGGGGAGGTCACTCCTGCTACATACGGTATTTCAATTAATCAAGACATCTTCTTCTCGTACATTTTACTTCATTTTTGACGTTTTAATATCAAAATCTGAATTGAAAAGAATTGCCAAGTAAAATTATATATTTTGGAATTTTGGAATTAATCAGATACATAGAAATTAACGATGGCGCACGTAGCTCGCGACAAAGTTGCTATTTTACACTTATTGTGCAATGATTGAGGTTCATTTTGCCTTCATAAAATTACAGACCGGTTTCTAATCTCAGTTTCTTATCAAAAATGGAGGAACGCGCTGTCTGTAATCAACTCCACCAGCATTTGGCATCCAACGATCTATACGCACCCCACCAATCAGCTTACAGACCAAACTGCAGTACAGAAACAGCACTCTTGCGCCTCCAAAATGACCTAATCTATTCTTTGGACTGCAGACGAGAAGTGGTTGTTGTTCTTCTTGATCTATCTGCTGCATTTGACACAATTGATCATAATTTACTCCTAAATCGAATGCATGCTAGATACGGTATTTCTGATACTGCTCTGAATTGGTTTCAATCATACCTATCTAATCGTGAACAGTCAGTAGTGGTTGGTCGCCATGTGTCACAAGGAAAACCATTTATATACGGTTTGCCTCAAGGATCAGTTGTTGGTCCTTTGAATTTCAGTATGTATAGCGCTCCACTTGAAGACGTGATCTCGGACCATGGAATAACGTTTTATCTTTCGCTGATGACACACAGCTGTACTGTTCGTTTGATGCATCTGATAGGGCTGAAAAGCTTGAGCGACTAAACATTGCCTTTCGGACGTCAAAAGCTGGATGCTGGCCAACAAACTCAAACTAAATGACCAGAAAACAGAGGTCATTCATATCACTTCTCGATTTACTTCAACCACTCCGGTTGACACGGTCACCGTCGGTGATTCCGACATTTTGCCTTCCGAAAAAGTGCGCAACCTTGGAGTCATCTTTGACCGTCACCTAACAATGACTTCTCATGTCAACAGAGTATGTCAGAATGCCACTTACGCCCTACGTGCCATCGGTCAGGTCCGTAAATACCTTGACCATGCATCAACAGAAAGGCTTGTCCATGCTTTTGTTACATCACGGCTGGACTATTGTAACTGTCTACTCTACGGACTCCCTGACAGACTCATCTCCAAACTGCAACGAGTTCAAAACTCAGCTGCGAGACTTGTGACTGGTGTCAATAAACGCACGCATATCACCCAGGTTCTCATCGATCTTCACTGGCTTACAATTAAGAAACGCATTATTTTTTAAATTGTTTTAATTGTATATAAAGCACTCAACAACTCTGCACCAGACTATATCAAGGAGCTTCTTACCCCTTACTGTCCGTCTGCTAATCTCCGCTCTGGTAGCCGTAAACTCCTTGCAGTCCCTAAAAGTGCCACTGCAACATACGGGGACAGGGCTTTCTGTGTTGCTGGACCAAAACTTTGGAACAATCTTCCCTTACAGATCCGTAACTCTAAGACGGTCGGAACTTTTAAATCGTCTTTGAAAACTCATCTTTTTAACCAGGATATTTAGCTATTTTATTGTGTGCAGCATTTATGTATTGTATTTGCACTATTCTTGATTAAGTGTATTGCTGTATACTGTATAACATTTATATTATAGCCATCATTTGATGGCTACTCAAGATTGGTGTTTTCATATTTTGTACATGTACATGCTATTGTTATTTTGTAAAGCGCTTTGTGATCCTTTTGATGTAAGGCGCTATATAAATACGTGTTATTATTATTATTATTATTATTATAAAAGCTTTTTACGAGGGTCATTCAATAAGTTCTACCTCCTCACTCATAACATCGCTAATATGAATGTCAGCCTCATGACATTTGTCATGAGTATAGCTCTGAATCATAGCTACACATTTATAGTAAATGCTAATTGATACCTATTTAACTTTTGTCATGATGTATTCAAAGCCAGAGAGAGATTTTGGACAACGGACACGGACATTTACCCCAAAGATAAATACATGTTTTTTTCGTTTTCTCTCCGTATTGTATGATTATGTATAACCGCCCGATTTAAATACTGAAAATAGAAAACAATGGATGATTTCTGAATATAAGGCTATACTATCATGTATAAATCAGATTGTAGGCAATATTAACCTTTGCAGCTTGCAAATAGTATATATCAACTCGAATGTATTGACACGCCTATGGCATACTGGAATACTGATATTCAGTCAATGTTCGTTGTTACAACTCAAGCCACGGTGATGCCTCGAATGTTAAATCTTAACATGATAGTAACTTTATCAGATTTCCTTATATGCAGCATTTAGAATAGTTAATCAGGTAGTCAGTGATAGAAAAATATATCTCCGAGAGACTTGAAATATATCCATTTAGTCCTGTATAATGAAGATCTCTTAGTGCCTATGAAAAGCAAATATGACTTTTGCTGCGGTTCTCTACGGTAGGGTTAAAATTGATGGCTGTCCTGGTCTAGTTCTGGCTAATTGGAGGGCATTTCCCGCCAATAAATCAGTCACGTGTATTGTTTAAAGTCTGTTCAAGAGATATTTGTAACTAAGAACGATTGTAATTGATCGATAGGTACATTTTGTCTCTTAGAATTGGCCAAATGAATAGCACTTAGGAGACATTTGGCTGTTTTTTTACTCGTTTCCGTCGCACTAAATGGAAGTTTGGTTTTAACTGCATATCCAGAAAAGTACAATGAGTATTCAGACCATTTAACTATGAATTTGTAGCAAAGATTCAAAGCTTCAATTGTGGAATATTTCATACGACTGGCTTGTATAATAGCAAAGCAAAGAGGTAGGAGGTAGAACTTATTGAATGACCCTCGTAAAACTAAACTAAACATTTGGCGGCACAATAGCGCGTAGCGCTCGAAATTGGACACTAAACACTAATGTTGTCATCATTGAGTG
The DNA here is from genome assembly GCA_035610835.1 of Ophiura sarsii. Classification (NCBI taxonomy): domain Eukaryota; kingdom Metazoa; phylum Echinodermata; class Ophiuroidea; order Amphilepidida; family Ophiuridae; genus Ophiura; species Ophiura sarsii. The sequence continues at coordinate 46,892,535 of CM069449.1, forward strand.
ACTGCTGCTTTTGTAATAAGCTTATCAAAGTAAATTAAATATGCTGGGGCATATTTAATGAGTGCTTACGGCGCCAAATTGGTTTCTAAACACTTTTTTCTCATGATCGAGTACATGTTGGCTTATAATCTAGGTTGGTTGGTTCGGTCCTGTCATGACTGACAGCTCGTGACCTTACAGATACTACGCCACAAATAACGATTTTCAGCAAAGGAGTAACAATCACGGAGAGGGTGTCCAGTAATCAATTTTATTTGGTCAATCCACCGGGAACGAGGTCTGCCTCTCTTGCGCTTCCCTTCAATCATGCCTTGCATGATCATCTTCTCTAGGTTGTTACCCTTGCGACGTGAGATATGGCCGAAGTAGCTCAGCATTTGGGTGTTGATAGCATGAAGAAGTCGTTTAGACACCCCTATTTCTTCAATAATACTGGCATTGGTCCTTCTCATTGTCCATACGATACGAAGCATACGCCTCCAACACCACATCTCGAAAGCAGCTATTCTGTTTTTATCAGCTTTGGTTAGGGTCCACGTTTCACATGCATACATGGCAACTGGAAATACAAGGGCTTGGACAAGCCTGGTTTTTGTTGCTCTGGTTATTCCTCTGTCAGCCCAGATCTTGCTTAGGTTGATCATTGCTGATCTAGCCATTGCTAAACAGTGTCTAATCTCTTGCCTGCAACCACCCTCTTTGGTGATCAGGGATCCAAGTTGAATTTCGAGACCGATTCCACCTCATTACCATCAATTATGAGAGGCTCTCCAACACCATCTGTGCCTATGGACATGATCTTGGTCTTGCTGACATTTAGACGTAGGCCAAGCTGCTCACTCTCCACCTTGACTTTCTTCAGGAGTTCCGCCATCTCTTCCATATTTGTTGCAAACAGGGTGGTGTCATCGGCATAACGTAGATTGTGTATTTGGTATCCACCTACTGACAGCCCCCCTGGCCAATCATCCAATGATCGTCTCATTATAGACTCTGCATAAAGGTTGAAGAGTGGTGGTGAAAGTATGCACCCTTGACGGACTCCCTGACCTAGAGCAAACCAGTCACTGTTTCCTTTCTCAGTGCGCACACAGGCAGCTTGACCATCATACAGATTGCGAATTAGGTGGACGAGGTGGTAAGGGATTCCCATTTCTTGCAGTGCTGTCCACAATGCGGAATATCTCACACAATCAAAGGCCTTAGCTAGGGGGGGGGGGGGGGGGGTACCGCGCCATTTTGTCCCGAAGCAATGGTTATGACGTCATATTTTTGTCGATTTTCAGAACTCTTGCATTGGATTTACGTGCAAAAAATATGCCCTTGGCATCATACTTTCCCAAGTGTGCAGTTCATTTTAAATTTCAGATGTTCTAAAATGGATGGTTTTCTAAACAATTCGAGAAAGAAAATCGAACTGCACACCTCAGAATTGCAAAAAAAGCATAAAACAAGTCAACTTTTTTGTGCCTTTGAACAGAGTGGCGGCCGGGAAACGTGGGAATGATAATTTAACACAGTGCATTAACCCATGACCCATGATATAAATAAATTATTTGCTCATATGTTTTTCAATTAGCACGTTTAGTGTAGTGGAGAGAACGTCGTCTTGGGAGCGAAAGGTTGTGGGTTCGAGCCCCCATTAGGAGCACTTTTTGTTTTATATGCTGGATTTGCTTAGCCTGCCGGCATCATCTGTATGCTTGTCCACACGGACTGCTGGAGTTTACCGTATCAATGAGAGTGTTGTGTTTCCATCTAATGACATACAAAAGTCAGTTTGTGTTCCTCATCTTACTGATTTTGAACCAGTCACTGATGCCGAGTTGTTAAAAATGCTAATGAGTGCACCTACCAAATCATGTGAATTAGACCCTCTACCAACATGGGTCATAAAAGAATGTGTTCATGACATTGTTCCATCAATAACTCGTATAATTAACATGTCTTTTTCAACAGGCATTTTTCCAAGTGCTCTAAAAACAGCATATATAAGACCTCTTCTAAAGAAGCTTGGTCTTGATAAAGAGGAACTCAAAAATTTTAGGCCAGTTGCCAATTTGTCGTTCCTTGGAAAAATGATCGAGCGCGTTGCTTCATCTCGCCTTAAGACTGTCATTGATGATTGGGAATTGCAAGATCCTTTCCAATCAGCCTACCGTGCAAATCATAGCATCGAGACAGCGCTGCTACGTGTTAATAACGACATTCTGCGTGCAATGGACAATGGCAAAATAACTGCCCTGGTGATGCTTGATCTCAGTGCTGCGTTTGACACTGTGGATCATAATATCCTACTGCAAAGGCTTCAAAATAACATCGGTGTGTCAGGCGTAGCACTGAAATGGTGTAAATCGTACTTACGGGATAGGATACAACATGTTAAAATTGGTGACACCTTGTCTGAGCCAGTAACACTGAACTATTCTGTGCCCCAAGGTTCCGTACTGGGACCACAATGGTTCGTCATTTACACCGCACCAATCCGTCATATCTTTCAGAAATACAACCTCAAATACCACATATATGCTGATGATACCCAAATTTATTTTTCATTTGACGCTAACCAGACAGCTGCCACTGATGCAATTCATGTTATTGAAGCATGTGTTGAGGAGATCCGTCAATGGATGAAAAATAATTCTCTCAAACTCAACGATAGCAAGACTGAATTCATCTTATTTGGCTCCAAACACATGCTAGACAAGCTTTCTGACATTCACATTAATATAGGCAGCTCAACCATTGCTCCAGTGAAACAAGTTCGCAACCTTGGCTTCATTATGGATGCATCAATGACTCTAACTTCGCACATATCTTCCATTGTCAAATCAGCTTCTTTTCAATTAAGAAGCCTGGGCAAAATTCGGAAATTTCTGGACTCAAAGACAACAGAACAACTGGTTCACGCCTTCATCACTTCCAGATTAGACATCGGCAATTCTCTCCTTCACGGACTTCCTAAAGATCAGATTCATCGTTTACAAGTAATTCAAAACACGGCTGCACGTCTCATCACACGCACAAAACCATCTTCTCACATAACCCCAATCTTGTTTGATTTGCACTGGCTACCAGTTCATCTGAGAGTGCAATATAAGCTTCTCATACTCACTTATCGTGCCATAAATGAACTTGCTCCAGCCTACATCACTGAACTTCTTGCATTGTATAAACCGTCTCGGTCTGGCTTGCGTTCCACATCAAAAAATCTTCTGGTTATGGAAAAGTCGTATCGGTCATGGGGGGACAGAGCCTTTACTATTGCTGCACCTAGGCTCTGGAATTCACTTCCTAATCATATCCGTGCCTGTTCATCTCTCTCATCATTCAAAACTGGCCTCAAAACTCATCTGATGTATATTGCGTATAATTAAGCTGTTTCAATTAATTTTGTGATTTATTGCATTGTATAATTGTTGCTTTTTTATGCATTATTTGTATATGTATAATGTTCTCTGCTCTGGTTTCATTGTTTCTCTTGTTTAATTGTTCACTGCGCCATGAGTGCTTCTGCAGATTTGCGCGCATTATAAATGTTCATTATTATTATTATTATTATTATTATTATCAGTTACGCCATTTTTTTTCTCGAAAATGTCAAACAAAATTACCGTTCTTTTAAAAATAAGGATTATAATCAAATTACAAACACATTTTGTGCGAGAGCAACACACACATTTGGCAAAAATGGCACAATAAAAATCCGTTCGTTATAAATAGATAGATATGGTTAAATAATATAACTATCACAATTACAGTTGTTGATCTCTGTGGCGTGCGTAGGTTGACCATGTCGTTGGCAATCGGAAATCACGGATTCGAATATTCCTTTTATTTTTCTATTTTTTAAACTTGATGGTAGATTAATGTAACATCATTGTAATGTCAATTTTTATCAATTATAAATGCCGCCCATGCGTTTATAGTTTTCTTTTTATTTATTTATCTATCATAAATGTATCCTTGATTTATTTAACTTTTCTATCTAATCTAAACAATTAAAATGCGTAAACAATTATATTATTGCTCGATAAATAGAGTGATTTAACTTGAGTTCAGTTTTATTAATGATAGCAAAACTTGTTGTAAAACCATTTTTACCAGTGTGTCCAACAATTTCTCCTTTGCACACTTTGGTATACATTCAGAGATGTCATTTTTAGCTTGTTATAGCTAGGTTATAAGCAAGTTTGCGACCGGGTTTGCGACCTCTATGATTTTAGGCTGGTAACACAAACCCACAGTGCATTTCGTTAAAACAGTGTAAATTAATTTTCCACGATACGTATCACGTGATAACCACGATCGATTTCGCAAAATATCGCAAAATGGCGCGGTACCCCAACCCCCCCTAGGCCTTAGCGTAGTCTATGAAGCACATGAAGAGCTCCCTCTGGAATTCAAAACATTTTTCCATTATGTGACGTACATTGGCTATCTGATCTCTTGTGCCGCGGCCTTTCCGGAAACCGGCTTGCTCAGCAGGAAGTTCACGTTCAAGATGAGGTCTGAGACGTTCGTTGATGATGTGCAGCAGGATTCTGCTTGCATGTGGTATCAGAGCGATAGTACGATGGTGTTTACATTCGCTAGCATCCCCTTTCTTTGGAAGTGTTAGGAAAACTGATCTCTTCCAATCCTCTGGCCATACTCTTGACTTCCACACAGTATTGCACAGCTTTTGCATAATAACTGCTACAGAATCATCAGCTTGCTTCAGGAGCTCACTTGGAATATCATCTAGACCAGGTGCCTTTTGACTTTTTACCTTTTGACTTCTTGATGGCTTCTTGGACCTCAGACAGAAGAATATCAGGCTCATCTTCGCCTAGTGGAGGCGGGGGAAACTCCTGTGAGCCATTTGTCTCTTCTTGGGACGCATACAGATTTTCACAGTAGTTTTTCCAACGATCCTTGATTTCGTCACTCTCGGTCAAGACCTTTCCTTGCTCATCCTTGATGATAGCCAATCTAGTTGTCGTTTTTGAGGTGATGTTTTTTATACATCTAAAGAGCTCTCTGCTGTACTGTAATCTAGGTACTTAAAGTTAATACACCTATCAGTTGTAAGACGCACTATACGACCCCCCGGAAGAGGTGCGTCATGAGTGCGTCGTTTACAACCACATACTTGATGGAGGGTACGTCTGTGGCAGCCTTTTGGTCCGTCACGGGTGCGTCAATGTCCGTCACTTTACATGGGTGCGTCACAGTGTACATCATTTTTACGATAACAACAAAATACGAACTTCATAATTATGCCATACTATACCACCAACCAGGTTTTAGTTTACGAACATCACTTTTCCAATATACCGCATGTTCTAAATTGCCTGCAATCACTCGATCGCCGTGCAAGTGTGCAAAAGTTTGGCAAGTGGAAAAAAAGAAAACGACAGTAGACCGAGAATCTTTCATTTTGAGAGTACTGTCACATATAATATAGGGGATCAACATTGCGCTAGACCACGCAAGTGCATAACAGTAACATCGTGCCTAAGTCCCTCGGTTAAAGTTATTTCATTAAGTCGGCCTGTTGTGTCAACTTTTAATGATCGCTGAAAAGGGGCAATGCCTTAGAATATTAAATCTTTTCACGCACACCGAGTCAATCGATCTTTGCTAGAATTGAAATGAAGTTTAACTTGGCTGTTTCAAATACATGAAATTAGTAGTCCATTTTTGGCACCTACGAATGAATGATCGATCATTGGGAGTGAAAATATGTATTGTATTGATGCATTGTGCAGTGCCCAAGGCCCTATCATTAAACTCTGTACACAGTACAATCAGTTGCCAGTTTTCGGTCAGCGCCTATATTCCGTCACTTTCGCCCAAATCGTGTGTCTTTATAAACTTGACGGCTGAAAAAACGCCGCATAGTTGATGCCCGGTATATTGCTTTAAAATGCGACGACCGATGCAATCACACAATTTAGGCTAAAGTGACCGAAAAAAGGCACTAACCGAAAACTGGCGATTTTACCCTTATAATATTTAATTATGTCTCTGTATGTTCAATTTTTGTGTGAAGCATGTGCTGATTGATAAAATTGTTAAATAAATTAAAAGAAATACGTGAGAAACAAATGAAACTAATAATCAGTTGTTCTGAGTTAATGTTTTGTCATTCTCTGTGTAACGTTTGCTGATTACTTTAGTTATTATTCAAACCATGTTTCCCTTCCAAGTGTTTTAAGGTTATGTCAATGCCTTTGGCTTTTAATAATGTGTGGTTCTGTATGGTAGCACCCTTACATACAATATGGTAATCTTGACAGCTTAATTTCAAAAGTGTGTGTCGGGGTGTCGCCTTACACTTACAGAGACACATATTGTCGAAAACGGTCATCAGTTGACATCATCTAGTATCTTGAGAGGCAATAATGGAACAATTCCAATAACTGGTAAAATTAGTATTTTATCTGAGAACTCTAGTTAAATAAAAAAGACACGGAGACAGCAGTTTTAAAAATTACAAATATTCATGATATTTATTAAATACGGTTTCATTTGGTTTCAATATACATAGCATGCAATAAAGCAAATGTAAAACATGGGGGCACTTATAAAACGAGGTGGATGCCGGATATCATGCATGTAACAAGGGCATTTTCATCGAGGGGTGATCAGTCTGCTGTAGAACGGGCCCCCGTTTCAATTGAGGGCGCTCTATTTAGGGACGCACTGCCGTCATTTTTTACACGGCGATTCATCAAGTGACAGAAGTCCGGCGGAATACGAACAAAAAACACTTTTCAATAGAGGGCGGGCTTGGGAACGGGACTACGTTTCCAAGGGAACGGCCTCACGTCACAGTAATTTTCAAAATGTATAAAATGCCGAATTTGCCGATTTTAAACAACGAAATAACTCTCTTATCACAGAGATAACCGTTACAAAGGCATCACTTCTGAATTCTATAGGGCTTATATTTAATGTAAAAATTATCACAATTACCCTAAAAATTCTATACAATTGTGTAATCTCGTCTAGAAAATGGTTGTCTCATCAGAGCAAAACCGGTCAAATAAAACATAATTTTAGCTTGTTTCGTGTGATGTTGGGGGTCAAAGGTTAAATTAAATCATCGAACTGGATGTCGTAAGGAGTTCTGGTTCCTTATGCTGCCCTCACCTGGATGGATAGTTTTTTTATGCAGCTAATTGGGGTTGAAAGGTGAAAATTCAATCGTTGCGCAAATTGACGGGTGTGCGTTACCTTGGTTACGTACATCCGTTGTTTTCGAGCGCACTCAATTGAAACGGGGCCCCGTTCTACAGCTGACTGGTGATGAGCAAGATGTTTTACAAGTGTTCCTTACGGTATACAAAAATCCAAAAGTTTACTATAAATAGCTTGGCTTCTTTAAAAAGAGGATTTAATACTGAACTGTGAATGACTTGTCAAGGCTGGAGTACACAATATTCATGCAAAAGGCAAAGACTATTATACCGCAAGTAAGTGGTTTGCTGTCTGAATATATACAAACAAATTATATCATAACATATAGGATATGAATTTAAAATCCCCAAGAAAGAAAGGCTTTTAATTGAAATAGTACAATACTTCATTTCGCTTCCTGAAGATGGGGGGGGGGGGGGGGGGGGGGGGGGGGGGGGGGGGGGGGGGGGGGGGGAGTCACGGCCGTTATTTTGGTTGAGCAAAATGATGAACGACATCTCTAGAATATAGCCCTAAAACCATATGGACGCGCATGCAAAACACAAAGATGACATCAGTCTTCGAGAAGCGAAAATAGACTATGAAGATTTGGTTGTTTGCTTTCCCGGACACAATATAAAATATATACACTGTACATAAAATACAAACAATAAATTAATTAATATATCTTTACAAAAACAAATATGTATTTGAAACCAGCAAATAGATATTGGAAAGACTTTAATTATTCAAGTCTACGTGTACATGTATCCTCAAGAACAGCAAACACTCAAGTCTACTATAGTTCATTTCGCTTCCTGAAGACGTCATGGCTATGGCTGTCATTTTGCTTGAGCGCAGTATTACAAAGTAGTGAACGACATAGACATGTGCAAAAGACGAAGATGACATCAGTCTTTGAGAAGCGAAAATAGACTATGCAGAGTTGGTTGTTTGCTGCGCCGGATACAATATTATAAAATAATTATATCCAAAAATAAATTTATTTGAAACCAGCAAATAGATTTTGGAATTGGAAAGACTTTATTCAAGTATATGATGTATCCTCAAGAACAGCAAGCACCCAAGTTTACTATAGTTCATTTCGCTTCCTGAAGACGTCATGGTTGTCATTTTGTTAGAGCGCAATGACACCAGTCTTCGAGAAGCGGAAATAGACTATGACGAGTCGGTTGTTTGCTGCCCCGGATACAATATTATACAATAATTATATACAAACAATAAATTTATTTGAAACCAGCAACAACAAAAAAAATGGAATTGGAAAGACTTTATTCAAGTCTATGATGTATCCTCAAGAACAGCAAGCACTCAAGTCTACTATAGTTCAGTTCGCTTCCTGAAGACGTCATGGCTGTCATTTTGTTAGAGCGTAATGGCATCAGTCTTCGAGAAGTGGAAATAGACTATGAAGATATGGTTGTTTGCTGCCCCGGATACAATATTATAAAATAATTATATACAAACAATAAATTTATTTGAAACCAGCAAATAGATTTTGGAATTGGAAAAACTGTATTCAAGTATATAATGTATCCTCAAGTACAGCAAATACCCAAGTCTACTATGGGTCATTTCGCTTCCTGAAGACGTCATGGCTGTCATTTTGTTTGAGCGCAATGACATCAGTATTTGAGAAGCGAAAATAGACTATGAAGAGTCGGTTGTTTGCTGCCCCGGATACAAATATATGAGTAGTATGCAAACAATATAAAGTTAGTTATTTTGAAACCAGCAAGTAAATATTCATCTATGGAATGACTTTTTAAAGGAGGTGTCCCGCAAGCATAAAAGTGTGCATTATACAATGTACATTGTATGTTAGAACTATAACTATCGAGCTCAACTTTTATAATTATACAGAACAAAACACCAGACTTATGACAAAAACAAATAAAAACCGCAATCTCTAAACATGCATTTTTTTCAAATTCGCGGCGATCGAAAGTCCCCGTGTCGATGATGTCATAGTTATACAATGCACATGCGCAAATGTTAGCACCGATACCCTTGACGTCATCGACACCGGGACTTTCGATCGCCGCGAATTTTAAAAATTGCATGTTGAGTGATGGCAGTGGTTATTATTTTTGTGACTAGTATGGTGTTTTGTTCTATATAATTACGTAATTTCGGCTCGTTAACTATCTTTCTAACAAATAATGCTCATTGTTGTGCTTGCGGCACACTTCCTTTAGGCTACACAAAATAAGCTTGATATAAGCTGTTTATCTTTTGACCTGGTCTAAATAATGAATTAGTCCTTTTTAATTAAATTACAATTACAATTGCAATTAAATTACAATTGCCCCGTAATACAGAATGCAAGCTCATAATAAATAGTCAGCAATGACGAGAGGCAAATCATAATTCAAGCCAAGAAGTCATACCTGTTCAATTCAGGAGTACCATGGGGTAAGAAAACATCATCCAATCATTTCGACGTCACAATGGGCAGCTATGACGGAGCAGAGACCTGCGAACTAGTAGGTTCCTTCCTTCTCCATCTAATCAAACAAAAACATGGCATGTCTTTTGGACTGTATAGAGACGACGGCCTAGGAATCACCACTGGAACACCGCGTGAAGTTGAGTCCATAAAGAAAGACCTCTGTGACATTTTCAGAAAATATGGCTTGAAAATCACTATCGAAGCAAACAAGAACATAGTAAGTTTCCTGGATGTCACTCTCAACCGGAACAATGGGAAACACTCGCCATTCATCAAACCCAACAACACACCCCTCTATGTCCACTGCAAATCAAACCACCCACCAGAAATCATTAAGAACATCCCGGACTCAATAAATAAGCGCCTTTCCCACATCTCATCCGACGAAGAATCATTTAACCAAGCAGCACCGGTATACCAAGAAGCTCTCAGGAGAAGTGGTTACAATCACCAGCTCACATTCTCACCTGATCCACCCCCAACACCCAACAACCAACCGGAAAAACGCCGCAGAAACATCATGTGGTATAACCCACCCTACAGTAGAAATGTTTCTACCAACATCGGCAAAACTTTCCTGAAGATCGTTGATGAAGAATTCCCACATACCCACATCCTACATAAAATCTTCAACAGAAACACATTAAAAATAAGTTACTGCTGTATGAGTAATATAAAACAGAACATTGACGGACATAACAAATCAACCCTATCCAAGTGCAGCAATCACGAGCAGACAACACCCAAGCAATGCAACTGCAGAAAGCCGAACAATTGTCCCCTAACTGGACACTGTCTCACGAAATCCGTTATATACCAAGCAACGGTCACACCTAGCGACAATAACCCAGATCAAACCTACATCGGACTAACTGAAAACACCTTCAAGACACGCTTTGCAAATCACAAGACAACTTTCAAAACAGAAGCCAAGAAATACAGCACCGAACTCAGCAAATATATCTGGGAACTCAAGAACAAAAATGTGGAGTACCAAATATCATGGAAAATCCTTAAACAGGCCAAAGCCTACAGCAGTGCAACCAAGAGATGTAATCTGTGCATACTGGAAAAATATTTCATAATGTGCAAGCCGTCAATGGCCACCCTAAACAAACGCAACGAACTTGTCACGGCTTGCAGACATGCAACCAAGTATCTACTCAAAAACTTTGTAACGTAGTTTCCTTTTTAAAGACTTTTCTTGCATCAATATGTTTGCAACAGTGCATATCAACACAGACAGTCAATCCGTGGTGTCAAGTACCCCTTGAGATTTTACCCATGCTCATCCATGCTCATCCATGCAATGTATATGCAAATAATCAGTTGTTGTAGTGTAAATTATCATTTCACCTGATGAGTGCAAGGCAGTAACACCTTGTACGAAACTACGTAGTAGTGACCATGTATTGATAACCTTTTTTGTATTATATATCGCTCTGGTTTATCCATTGAGCACTCTGTTCCAGTAATTGCAAACCAACCTTTTACTATATATATATATATATATATATATATATATATATATAAAAATTCAAAGTTTAGACCTTCCGAGAAAGGGAGTCGTTACTCTGAGTTTCATGCTTACGCAATCGTCAGACGACAAGGATACTGATTGTGTGACTGGTTAACCCTAGACTAGATTAGGATGCATACACTTTCAATGGTGTTTAATCACTGAAAGTGTATCACACTTCTCTAGCCCGTAAGCCAACCAGACCATTTCTCAGGACCGGTCTAAAAGCTTCGAGATAGCTTAAAAGTGCTCAACTGATAAAAATTGAGCACTTTGATTCGAAAGATAGTCTGCCCATGAAATCGATTCGATGTTCATGACATTTTATGTTATGCTCCTGACTTTTTATCAGTTGAGCACTTTTAAGCTATCTCGAAGCTTTTAGACCGGTCCTGAGAAATGGTCTGGTTGGCTTACGGGCTAGAGAAGTGTGATACACTTTCAGTGATTAAACACCATTGAAAGTGTATGCATCCTAATCTAGTCTAGGGTTAACCAGTCACACAATCAGTATCCTTGTCGTCTGACGATTGCGTAAGCATGAAACTCAGAGTAACGACTCCCTTTCTCGGAAGGTCTAAACTTTGAATTTTTATATAGCTCTTCCTTTATTGGAATTGAGCACTTTGATTCGAAAGATAGTCTGCCCATGAAATCGATTCGATGTTCATGACATTTTATGTTATGCTCCTGACTTTTTATCAGTTGAGCACTTTTAAGCTATCTCGAAGCTTTTAGACCGGTCCTGAGAAATGGTCTGGTTGGCTTACGGGCTAGAGAAGTGTGATACACTTTCAGTGATTAAACACCATTGAAAGTGTATGCATCCTAATCTAGTCTAGGGTTAACCAGTCACACAATCAGTATCCTTGTCGTCTGACGATTGCGTAAGCATGAAACTCAGAGTAACGACTCCCTTTCTCGGAAGGTCTAAACTTTGAATTTTTATATAGCTCTTCCTTTATTGGAATTGAGCACTTTGATTCGAAAGATAGTCTGCCCATGAAATCGATTCGATGTTCATGACATTTTATATATATATATATATATATATATATATATATATATATATATATATATGTATATATATATATATATATAGGTGTATATATATACGCCACATTCGAAGATGCGAAGGGTTAGGCATCATTCAGTAGGGAACTAGAACAATGTAAATAAATAAGAGCGAGGCAGATAACTACCGCAAAGTTCCACAACTCAAACAAACATAACAAGCCTCGACTCATATCCCAACCTAAAAGCAAGGACATGAGCCGGTGCTGGATTCGATCGAACCCGTTACCTTTCGAATACCAATCGAATCAGTGGTTAGAGCGTTCGATTGGTATTCGAAAGGTCACGGGTTCGAATCCCGCACCAGCTCACGTCCTTGTTTTAAGTTGGGATATGAGTCGAGGCTTGTTATGTTTGTTTGAGTTGTGGAACTTTGCGGTAGTTATCTGCCTCACTAGGAGGACTGTTCTTCATTTAGACCAGATCTAGATTGTTTGTTAAAGTTCAAGTTCAAGTTCAAGGTCAAGTTTTATTTCACAATATAATTAGGCCATTGGCCCATAATATAACAACATATTAATGATACATATTTTACATATCATATCAGGCATCAGATACATAGGAAAATAAAGACGCTATTTAAAAATTAAAAAAATAATTACATAATTGTTTGCTTGTGCTAACTAATTTTGAAGTCTTATGCATCCTCAAGAACCGCAAACACCCAAAAGTCTCCTACAGTACACAGTTCATTTTGCTTCCATGTCATATCGCAGTTCTTTAATGAAGTTATGAGTGAATACATTACAGCTACTTTACAGAGAGTAGAAGCAAAAATGTATGTAAATAAGAGAGTTGGTTGTTTGCGGCCCCGAATACAAGATATAAATGAATAATAGTTTTACTAGTTTAAAATGTTATGTTGTCGCAACGTCAACTGCTGGCGACGAGGAATATCTCGAGTGGAAGCAAACATCCGTTCCAATTTGTTGATGTATGGATGGATGCTTTCAGATAGCTGTTCGGTGAGCATACCAAGTGTACGGAGCCGTTTCACTTGGCGAGGCATTTTCACAGTGAGCATGTGGAATTTAGGCTTCAAATTTGCATCTGGGAAATTGACTGGGAATCACGCCCCAAACTCGGCACAGTCGAGACAGAATTGCTCTACTTCATGCTTGCACAAGGGTGCATTTTTGGTTTATAAGCGGTAACATGTTGCAAGTTTTGATAACAAGTTGAGTACTTTGTCGACGTGATCTTGGCTGCCGGAAATATGTTCCCCGTCAGATAATTCAAATTCCTTTGGACGAAAAATGTCGCCAAACTTGCGGATGCTGTCCGGTTGCAACACCTTGTAAATGTCGGGTCCAATTAATGCCCCGCTATGATAAACCACTCGCTTCAGCGCATCCATGACATCATCAAATTTGGTTTTGAATGGTCCTTTCTGATTTTCACACAACAATCTTTTGCAATTGCAGTTCTGTGTCAGCAGCAGCTTTGTCCGATTCTGTCAACGAAGTCTTGGTGGCTTTTTTAAAGTTATTCGATCCTTTTCATATCACTACGCGACGCAATAGCAGTTTGTGATTTATCAATATATGAGCGATTCTCTCGCTGAAAGTGACGCCGGGGAAGATCATCCTGCTCTTCAATTAAATCTGCTAGGTGGCGCTCCAAATCGGCTCGATCATCCGCAACATTCTGTAGTGCATGTAGCATGTGTCCTCTTTGTGCCATATGATCCCTAATAGCGTCTGATGTGGCGATGTTATCGTGCCTTACCTGATGATCTAAGTCTATTGCCATATTCTCAATAATTTTAACATTATGAAGTCCTACCCCGAGGCTGCATGAATTGGGGTTGTGCTTATTCTGTCAATTATCAGTTTAATGGGGCCGTCTTACAATTATGAAAATCCATCACTTTGTCGCTTATTTGGAAGCTTGTGCGCAAACAGCGTAATTTCAATGCGCTCTTTTGATATATCTTGTTGTTGCTACAAACTAAAAAACAGATGAGAGTAAAGCGACAAAATCTTAAAATTATTGTTTTTTCAATGTGTGATTCAAAATGGCCTTTCCAAAAATCACACATTAATAAAGAAAAATAATAGAAAAATAAATACCATGGTTATTATTTTAACAAAAAAGTGGCCCAACCGAACAACCCTACATGTATAAAAGGTTCGTCCGGCCATAGAACAGATTTTTAGTTTTTTTAGTCACCTACATTAAATGCAGTATGTTATTCTCCTGCTAGATATCTATCACCAAGAAGCAGTAAAAAAGATGTCCATTGTCCATGCACTATGCACTAAACTTGGCATTAAAAAAATACATTACAAGTCTCATCAAAGCAAAATACATGTAATTGATGGAAATCAATTATTTTGCTTTGGTTGACTTGTAATGTATTTTTTAATGCCAATAAGCTGCCACCTAGACGCGATATTTATTTTTAAAGCACTAAAGATTTATCACACCACCACAGCAGCTAGGCGCGGTCGTAGGCCTACTTACGTTTCAAGTACCTACGTACAAATAATACAATGTTCGGACATGTGAAATTAAATTATAGTCCAACATAGATTTCATGAGATAATAACAATTAGATCGCTCAAGCTTAAGGCTTTTAAAAAAAATCTGTCTCAGTTAACAGATTTTGAGGGACTTACATTTATTTTGCCCTTTTTACTTGTTAAAGTTATCCAAGTTTGTTGTGCACAAAACTTAAAATAAGATGCTGAGACACACTTTAAAAATATTCAACCTACCTGAAGTTTCCTCAGTAGGCTTAGGTAAACACGGCGGATCCTTGCCACAGTAAGTGCAGTCAGCGCTCCAGGTTACGTTGTTCTCGTCAAGTGGTTGTAAAGTGTTCAACATCTGCTCTTCTCCTTCTGTCTGCTGACGATGTAGAGTTGACTCTGCTACCGGTGGTTGACCTAAACTAACACAATTAAATTCGGAGAGTTCAACAAATGTGTCATCACTTTAGGATCAGAATTATGTTTTGTGTAATTATAACATTATAAAATAATTGTGTAGTGTGTTTGATGAATATAATTATACGGTACCACTTTTGATTGCTAATATAAAACTCCGTAGGTACAGGTACTTGGTATTTATATTATGTTGTATATAATAAAGTTTCCTGAAACGACTGTAATGGAAACTAATTTGCTAACGGTCAGGGGTTGAGACCTTGGTTTTTTCGCGCGGGTTTGTGTCGGTCTTGTTTCGTATTTCCATTCATTCTGCATTTCGGTTACATCGGGTTATGTTGCAGTAAAAAACAGACGGCTTTAGCACAGAGGACGTACAGTGAAATAATCAATGACATCGTCTGTTCGGCGGTCAATTCGGATTTCGCCAATTCGCTAAGTACTGTTATACTATTTTTTTTCCGATATGGGGAAGAAACGTGCACGTTATACAGTGCAACAGAGCATAAATTTCCAAATATTGAATTATAAATATAGTGCCTCCTGATTGTTGTACAACAATGAACATTTCAATCCTAAGTATGTGTATCATATATAATTAAAACAGCTTTGTTTTAAAGTACTATTTCGTGTCCTTGTATTGATTATCAGCATTGTTACATTTTTTATTAAACCTGATTTCGGATTGGCCAATACTTGATTATCCATACACGTAATCCAACCAACTACTGCCTACTTCCTTTCATGGCCTTGACTATTTAATTTTTTTATTTTATTTACATGTGCTTTTTTCTCTTTTTAAATATACTAAATGTTTGGAGGACGATGTTTTAATACTAAAGGGATATTGAATTATCTGCTCAGACCATTCTTTTAAGCACATCTATACCTTTAATTTGATACCATGCAAGTCTGGTTTGGATACACAGTATTACTTAATAATTTCAACGAGATTGGTCATTAATTAAGCTTAATTAAGACAGATTTTGGGTTTTTGTAAAAAGTAAAGATAAATGTGATTTTTTTCTCAAACAGTATTGTTGGCAATGATGGGAACTTCATTTCCTGTAACTTTGGTGTTAATAGCATTTATAGTTTTTGCTGGAAATTCCAAAAAGCAAAATGTTAATGTATTTCTTTATAATATGCTAATCATATGCAAATAAGGTCAAACCATTTTTTGTCTATGACATTAAATCACCAAGCTGTATTCTATAGTATGATATTGTCTCCTTGTCTTACATATGTTACTTTTTGAGCGTAATTTCAATAACATGCACTTTTGGAAATTTATGCTATGTTTCACTGTAGTGTTTAGGGAAGCTCGTCACCATCCTCTGTGCTATCTATTCTACGTTCTAAAGCCAAATGAGTACTACAGAGCGCTGGCGGTCGGCGCAATATGGCAGTGTCTTGGGCCGGGATATCTGGATCACCAGTTGGGTATTACTAGTTGCGGAACATACCAGCCGAGAAAAACTGAACGAGTGTCACCGTTGTGTAGAAATCAGAGAGGTGAGAATTTCTTTGCATGTTAAAGTAGGTCGATAGAGGCTTGTAATATTATTTGTTATAATATTATATGTGTGTGAATGGGTGCCATGGTTTGGTTATCTCCAGTTGCTTGAAATTCATCTCGATTTTATTGAAAATTTTCAATTAATATGGTCTGCACGCCTATAAATGATGATTGATTGTTTGCCTTTCTGTTGACGACTACGGCTAATTACCTATTTATACGGATGGTTTCTAAAAATTCACAGCAGGTCGAGATTTGGGCTGATCGATTTGGGCGTTAAGGATTAGGATTAGGCCTAAAATATCATATCATGGAACGATTCTCTGCAAGTCCTATATAAAGAGTCCTGCTATCTTGCAATTTTTTTAGTGCATGTAAAGGTGTAACAAGATTAGTAGTATTATAACCCATTGAATAGGTCTATCGGTAAAGCTTGAAGGGCTTGTAAGGATGTTTATAAATATGTTTTTTGGTATTAAGAGGTATTTACACCTAGCACATAAAGTCCCTGACCAGGTGTTTTGAGGTTCGCTAATTCAAAATATATAATCGGTACAAAAAATCTGAGATATACATTTAATGAGCAAATTTCTTTTCCGCAGTTTGATACCTCATTCAACCAAATCGAATGGATACTTTTAAAGTTATGGCGATTTCAATGACCGCGCACGCAACAGAAAAGTTGCACTCGGTATAGGAATCATTGATTTATGTGTGATTACTGTCATAACTGTGTGCTATCTGAACGAGACAGATGAATGGGTCTAGAGTGATAACCGCAATGTGCGGGACAAAGGGTGTATCTGGCTGTGAAGAATACAAGTCTTAGCTGATTAGCTGTGAGTTTTTTCAGTGCGTATCACACACAAATCAATGATTTCCTATACCTAGTGCAACTTTTCTGTTGCATGCGCGGTCATTGAAATCGCCATAACTTTGAAAGTATCCATTCGATTTTGTTGAATGAGGTATCAAACTGCGGAGAAGAAATTTTCTCATTTAATGTATATCTCAGATTTTTGGTACCGATAATCAATTTTGAATTAGCTAACCTCAAAGCACCTGGTCAGGGACTTTATGTGCTAGGTGTATATAGATTCTGGTTGCGCGTGTGATCTAATTCAGTCAATAGTTAGGTCACCCAAGCCCTATATGAAAGCTATGAAGATTGTTAAACGGGGTCAGTCGTTACATACATGCACAAACACAATAGCCAAACAACCTTGCTATTGTCAACACTCCCTACACAGAGGACTGCAGTGCAAATCTCTACGATTTTCGCTATGTAATCTCTATGGCGGACTTCATTCCGTTGTATGAAGCTATGATGTTTGCGTGGTCTTCGCTATCTCCAAGCAGATAGAGCAATACGTACACAGACTTTCTTGTAGACGAGGGTTCATTTCATGATTTGGTGAGGTTTAGAATGAGTTAGGATTCCTGTAATTTCGAAGACCATAGAATTTACGGGATTATAAATGCCACCGGTTCCACCCAAGCTATTTGTATTATAAAGGATGCTGCTACATATTGATTTAAATTGGGCACATATCCGCGACTGTCTATCATTCCAGGGGGTTATTATAGTATGTATTTAGTATTCTAGACGGGTGAATAATAGGTTTACGGTTCCAATTGTCAGTAATTGTAATGTTAATTGGATGGAAGACATCTAAGGGTAATTATCTTTGAATGAACGATGGTATACACGGGGTTATAAACTTATACGATAGTTTTAGTTATTTCTAGTTTGTGAGGTAATAAAGCCATGGATTTATTATATAATATAATATAATAACTCCTTGATAAGACATACATATTATAAAGGCGTTGGTAACGCCCGTGGTTCTGCTATGTCTGGGCAAATAATACTAGAGGGCGCTATTTAAGTTAGGCCTACGGGTTGTTCGTAGCAGGCATATCGGGTTAGTCGTGACGCTTTGGGTGCGAGGTTTTACCACCTGTTGGGAGTCGGAATGTTTGCAATCAATCGCATGGCATTATCCGCAAGTCAATAGAAAGAGGATTAAGATGGAAATGATAATAATCTGTAGACGTTCAATTGTGATGGGCGACATCGGTGTCGGGGTCAGGTTGCCGAACCTCTAAATTTCAAAGTTTTAGTAAACATATGGATAATTATAAATTATAGTTTTTGTTTCAGCATTGATCGTCCTGTATGTGGTCCCACTGTTTCCACTTGGCGTTTTACGTGTAATTAATAATTATGATAATTTTAATAACTCCTCGGTTTCATCAGACGATGATATAATCAGTCGATTTTTCCAGGCAGTAGTCATAGTAGCATCTGGTCGGTAAGCATTTAGTTATCAGGTTGATGATCAATTTGGTTTAGTTTGTTTTCGAATTCATCACGGCAGGGCATCATGCAACACTCTAATCTTACAACAGTGGTCAACATGTTTGTTATTTAACCAATCGTTAGTCAAAATTCAATTAATTGATTCCTGTCGACATACATATCCATAACATGTTTTCAATAAATCGACCAGAAGTAGTATGGGTAAGCTTTTAGTTATCAGTCTATCAGTGGGTAATCATTTTGAGTGGAGTTTAATTATTTGCCTTCATTAGGACAGGGCTTAATTTGAGGCCACCTTGAAATCATATATTCTACTACTAGTATTGGGATTCCTACTTTCATCTTGTGTTTTCTGCCTGCATTTTCACATGTCTACAATTTGCCTTGTTTTGCTGCTCCGTTTGTTTTGCTTGTTTCAATCCAGGTAATTGGTCATCTCAGGTGATACGTACTTCAGCTCATTCATCCTGCAGTGCTATGACGTCACATGTTACATGTATCTACCAGTTTAGACCATGTAAATCTCAATATCTACCAGTTTATGCAGTGTGCCATGTCAACTAACATCAACTAAGGTATGCAATTTAATCTAATTATATACATTTCAGGATACTTAATGTTATTTTTATGCAAGTCAACGTGATACAGATGAGTGGATATGCGCAATCTTATCAAATTATAATGGATGTTTTTGGTCATCACTTTATATGGTGACTATATGGCTCATTCCATGAAGTTGGGGTATTTGTTAAAATAGCAGAATTTGGTACTTTAGGCAGCTTATAAACTGTTTTACTCTATGTGTATATCAAATTTTTTTAGTGTCCAAAAACAGTACTAGGTTATAGTATTGAGCCATGAAAATTTTTTAAAAAATTGACCCTTCCTTGAAGAAAAAAAAAGAAAAAAATGAGGTGGTGTCCAAGACCATTTTTGCTAAAAAACGTGACATGGAAAACACAACAATTAATATGAGTTTTATGTAAGCAAAAACTATCATAGAATTGCTTGGAAATCGATTTGATTAATAAAAGATACATGTATTCATAGTTTACTGACCAAAACACCTCGTCACGCTGGACTGATTTTTCACCCAAGCAACATGAAAATTGCCTTTTCGATGCTACGCACGGTGTCCACAAAATATACACATGTAGCATCGGGAGTTTTCATTGCTGAATGGGGGTAGTTCTCTATCATACATTTCTAAATTATTTTCCAAAATTAAGAGCATTTATCAATTGAAAACTATTGCAAATGAGAATAAATTTCATGAAGACCATTCCATATATTCATGAAAAAGTATACCGTGCCGTGTGCATGGTGTCCTAACCATAAAATGTAGCATCGTGATAAACATCCTATGCAATTTGTGGGAATCCCCCCCTGGAGATAAATAAAACATTCCATATTTCTTTTGTAAGGATAGAGGTCAATAGCTATCAGGTTTGTTTGGAATTTGCCACATGTGGGCTAGTTTTATTAAGGTTTCAGTCGCTGGTGTCCCGTTGTAGCATCGGGACTTTTATGTAGCATCAAAATGTAAACATTGGGTGTAATTCTGTTATACCCTTCACAGAGGTATTCATAGTGCATGATTTTTAAGAACGGCGCATACTACCTTTGTAGGTGTGCAGGGTATAACAGAATTATGCCAAACATTGGATAGTTTTGTGAATGGTAAGTGCGATTGTAATTATTTCTTAACGTTGCTTGTATGTCTGTATTTATTAATGCATTTTTATTGAAAGGGAAACACTGAATCAGGATTTCTTTTCATGTTATGATATTAATTTTGAGTCACGGACGCCATAATAAGTTGGCGTCCATGTAGCATCGGGCATAGCATGGGCAATATTTTGCATTGGGTATCGTTATAGTTCGTTGAAATTGTAATTTTTTTTTGTAGAATCACATCATTAATAAACTTTGAAGTTAATAATGAATTAGTTTTGGCTCTTTTAATGCTAATAATATAGCTTACCAATACGATGCTACATGGACACCATGTCCATGTAGCATTTCATAAAATTTGCCTAATTAGACTAAAACAATTACCCCATTCGAAATTATCCATAACCCAAAACATTCAAAACATTGCCTACATTTTACTACACTTTACAGAAAAAAGGCATATTATGAGAGATGTATATCTAATGAAATATATTAATCAAGGTGAAATTAGAGAAAAAAAAGTGAAAATTAAAAAGAAGAAAACAAATTGTTCAATAACCCTAACACTCCCGGTCGATTTTCCAACGAAATTGTTTTCAAGCAAAAAAACCACACACAACAAGAGGTGCCACGCCCCGGGGTTTGAACCCACGACCTCTCGGTTACAAGTCCAACGCTCTACCAAGTGAGCCACGGGGGGAGCTATGTAGCCCGGGGCCATTATTTCACCCAAAAACCTCAGCGGTAGGTGGAACCGACAGGCTGGGAAATGGGATTTCATGGGGTGTGGGGCTGTAAGGGTTAATACACAATGCTACATGGACACCATTTCCATTAGCATTTCACTGAATTCACAATAAACATTCCCTTATTTTAGTTTTATTTGCTATAAATAAAACAAATAATTGTAAATCATTTAAGTTCTCTATCCTTTGCTATTCTTTTTCATGTTAAATGAATAATAAATAAAATACTCCAGCATGATTTTAATATAAATATTTTCCTGCAACACAAAAAGTGCAACATGAATAAATAATCTACTCCAATATCAATACACAATGTTCCGTGAAGATACTAAGCCAAAGGGTTTATTTTGTTTTGCTTTGCAGGTTCTTGACATTAATTCAGAAGACAGTTCTATCGTCCTGGAATTTATGGAGATGAAGACAAGGAACCCATCATTTTCAAAAACTAGTACCTTTCCAAAGAAATCCATCATGGCAATTAAATTATTTTTTTGCAAACTGACTTTTTAAGTGATCAAACTTTTCAATCATCTTTATCAATAATAGAGGATGATTCAATCAGAAACGAGCAAAGATCACAAAGGGTACTTTAAGAACAACACTGCATGAAGTTTGTTTCAGTGGACATCTTAAGTTTCTTTGATCAATGGTGTATTGTTATTGTGTAATTGTAAGAAATTGTGTATGTGTATCATAGGTAATTTTTTTTTTTTTTTTTTTTTTTTTTTAAATTTTTTTTTTAATTTTTTTAATTTTTTAATTCCTTCTTGACAGCTGATATAAACATAGTACTGCCACTTACTCAGTGACCTTAAGCTACATACACCCTTTTACATGGGTAACATATTGACAAATATATTTAAATGAAACTTATCAGTTAATCAGTGCAGAGACTTTGCCATTTATGCCATTTTTCCAGAAAAGTGTTCAAGTCTGAATTACATGTGGCTTGGTATTTTAGAATATTGTAATAATACTTAATTTCGTGTTTGAAAGTGTCTAAATCTGGCTGTTTTTTGCTCTATAAATATGGAATTTTGCCATTGTCATTATCAATGTTAGGGTGAAATCCAAATTTGATCCAAAAAGTATTGTTACTGGATTCATATTCAAGTCCACATTTGTTTTGCCTTTAACCCACCTTTTAAAGATATTCCAGAATGATTTTGAGATTTGGCAAGTTATGAAAAGTTGCGTAATTGTTTCAGAGGCTTTTTTACAAAAAGTGCATAAGTCATCTCCTCTAATATTACATTTTAGCAAAAGACTATTCGTTCCTAAAATACTTTGATTGATTCTATATTGGAACCATCTATACTTTGTGTCATCGGAAAACTTAAAATTTAAAAGACATATTTTTTTCCACTCCCTATTTTCTATACCAAAGTCTAATTGCCACTTATTAACGTATTGTTTCATTTTCTTTGATTTTATAAAGACTTTGTAGAATAAAGTACAACCTTTTCGCTGTTTGAACAGTAGTTTCACATTACTAGGTCTAAAAGGTGAAACTAGTTTCGACCCATTTAATTGACTGATATTGAAGTTTGACTTAATTGCTCTTATAATACCATTATACTCTAGGAAATTGGTTTTCACTTGATACATTTCTTCGAACTCGTCTTTTGACATAAAAGTCCCATTATCTTTTAGTAAATCATTGATAAAAATGACACCCTTTTCCTTTATTTTATCATTCCACCACAAATATTGTCTTGCAATGCGATTGAAGTCTAAAACACCGTTGTTAACAATGCATATCAAAGATGACCAAGAGAATAGAGTATCATACCAGAACTTATTGTCTATCTTATTTTTTGTTGCATTAAAATGGAATAAACCCGTACAACAAATATCGTCTTTTTTGGCATTTAAACATAATCTATACAATTTTATCCAACTTTTTTCACCTTGCAAAACCCTTCGAATCCAATTTATTTTCAATGCATTTATATGAGATTCCACATCAGGCATTTTAACACCTCCGTTCTCATAATTTTGCACACACTGAGATCTTTTTATTCTGTCTGGCTTGCCACCCCATACATATTTAAAAATCATATCATTAACCGTTTTTATGAAATCTTTGTTCGGGTTTGGAAGCATTTGAGCAATATAACTTAACTTAGGTAGGACCAAAGATGTTACCACTACAACTCGACCCAAAACAGTTAGATTCCTTTTTTTCCAACTTAAAATCATTTTTTTCATCAATTTAAGTGACTTATCATAGTTCTGTTCAACCATTTGTGTCAAATCAGTATTAAAAGAAATTCCTAAAAAATCAAAATTTCTATCAAAATTCCAGGATATCTTGACATTTTCACACATTTTCACAATTCTGTTTTTATATGACCCAATCCATACTGCTACTGTTTTATCTATATTGATTTTTAAACCAGACATCTCACGGAAAATTTTCAAAGTCTCAAACGTGCTTTTTAGTGACCTTTCTGTACCATCTAATATTAAAGTTGTATCGTCTGCGTATTGTGTTATCTTAAAATGCATGTCATTTATCTTGATCCCTTTTATGTTTTGATTTCCTCTAATCATTGAGGCCAGAATTTCCGCACATAAAACAAAAACATAAGGCGAAAGAGGATCGCCCTGCCTACAACTACGTTGAATTTGAAACGGTTTTGAAATATTCCCATTTATTAAAACTGACGAAAAAGCATTTTTATATAGAGTTTGAAACCATTTACATATATCCGTACCAAAATTGAAGGTTTTCAAAGTTTTATATATAAAATCATGTGATACGGTATCGAAAGCTTTTTCAAAGTCTATAAGTAATAGCACACCAGGTATTTTTTTGATTTCCGTATAATTTAACAAGTCATAAAGAAGGCGAATATTTTCTCCAATAAATCTGTTTGGAACAAAGCCAGTTTGGTCCTCTGAAATTAGATCTGGTAAAACTGATTTTATTCTGTTAGCAATACAAGCAGATGCTAATTTATATGAAACATTTAAAAGTGATATTGGTCTCCAATTCTTCAAAAAATGGCGAGGTTTGTCTCCCTTTGGTAGGAGAGTAACATGGCCAGCATTTTGTTCTTTTGTGAGAGAACCTTTTCTGAACCCTTCGTTTAATGAACGAAGAAGAAAAATGGAAATGTCGTCCCAAAACATTTTATAAAATTCTGCTGTAAAGCCATCCGGGCCTGGAGTCTTATTGTTTTTCATGTTTTTCAAAGCAAAAGAAAGCTCAGCCAAATCGATTTCTCCCTCTAAATTAGCTGACTCTAAATATGTTAATTTGTTAATATGTACAACATGATCATTAATGTTAATATTACTCTCTTCATATTTATACAAGTTTTCATAAAATAATATTATTTCTTTTTCAATATCCTCCTGAGAGATTGCCTCTGTGTTATCTTTTCTGACAATTTTACATATTTGTTTATTTACAAAGTTTCTTTTTTCAAGATTCAGAAAATATTTTGATGGTTTCTCCCCTTCTTCTATCCATTTAGCTTTTGACCGAACAAAACATCCTTTAATTCGTTTAGCACGTAAGTCTTCAAGCTCATGTTTAGCATTATCAAGTTCCTTCATTACCGATTCGAAATTGTGGTCTTTATTCAAAGCTTCTTCACATGATTTCTCCAAATTATTGATCAAATTATCAAGTGTTTCTTCAGTTTTATCAATTTCTTTCTTTCTGTTAGATGAAAATGCCATGGTAACACCTCTAATTTCCAGCAATAATACTTCAAAAAATAGCTGATCGTCAATAGTCAACATTAATTCAGATGGGCTAATATCATTTATACATTCTCTATCATATGGAGAGGCCGCATATATTTTTTTTACCTTTGTAATTGAATCTTTAACCATATTTACATATTTTTCTTCTATAAGCAAATCATTGTTTAATTTCCAAGATCCCCGACCTTTTTTATATTTTCACTCTTATTTAGACCAATGATCACCAACGAGTGGTCAGTTCTGTAACCAGGAGTTATATCAGAAAAATCCGTCAAATTAAGCAATTCTGAAGAAATCAAGAAAAAATCTAGCCTAGCTTGTTTAATTGGATTATTTTTTCGCCAGGTAAAACGTTTAATGTCTGGATTCAAAACTCTCCATGGATCACATAATTCCAAATCTTCTTTTATTTTTAGAACCATTTCTTTTGATTTAGGATTATTTATATTTATATAGTTGAAAGTATCCAGTTTTTGATCCTGAACTAAATTAAAATCACCGCATATAATATAGTGAGGATTACCAACATTTTCTACAACTTCTTTCAGATGATTATAGAAATCCGGTTGATCATCATTTGGCCCATACAAACAACATAAAGTAATGTCCATTGATAATAATGTAATATCAAGAACTATCCAATTACCAACCTTATCACGGTGTATTTTTCGTACCTTAAAATCAAAATTATTGTTCATCAGAACTGCTACACCCCTAGAGTTTGTATTATGACCTGCCATATAGATCTCATAACCCCATTCCGATCTGACCATATTTTCAAATTGTTGATCCCAATGTACATCTTGAAGACAGTATATCGAAAATTTCTTTTTCCTTAGATAATTCAGAACGTCACGTCTCTTTACTTTATTGTTCAGGCCCCTGCAGTTTATAGAACATATTTTTATTGAGCTATCCATACCTTAAACCTTCATTTAATTTTGATAAATCATGTAGTACCCGAAACTGTTTACAATACATTTCCCGTCAATCAAAGCTGTCAAAAGCAAGAAGAAAAAAAAGATAGATAGAGCTATGCAGCTCTGCAAAAAAAATTAACAAAATAACAACTATCAAATGCTGGAAAAAATAAATATATAAACAACTGGTAAGGGATCTATAACCGTCTATTTGAGCATTTAACAAAAGTTGTCGACAGGCGACATTATCAAAAACATTTTACTCACAAAATTATCAATTTTTCTTTTTAAAATAAAATGTACCAATAAAGAATCACATTTTGAATATAAACTGTACAATTGTTACATTATTGAATATTTCAATTTTAGTACTTTTTTTTATTTATTTTTTTATTTTTGGCCTAAAAATAGGACTCGGAAAGCAAAATTTCAAGGCTTTTCGAATCAATTTTATCAAAATTGTTTTGTGTTTACGTATACTTTTCCAAAAACCAAAGTGGCATTAAAATGCCTTATGTATTGAAACTTACAAAATAACATCCAAAAGTCATCGAATCAGATCACAATGTAATGCAAAACAACATTTTGTTTTTGAAAGCGTTTTTCATAGTCACATGAGTTCCAGTTGCTCTCTCGGGTAAGAAGCTTTCAAAATCAAAAGAGATTAAATGATCCAAAACTGAGTTCTGAATTTCTTATTATTCAGTTGTTAGGATTGAGTCTCTTCCAGTCTCCTCTTCTATTTGCTTTGTCCTTGAACTCCAAGATCACGTCCAACCCAATGGTCCGGATACGTGTCATCTTCCCTTCTCGACGTAAAGCCTTAGCATGTTGAACCAGCTTTCCTCGTTCCTGTTTCATACTTACAGGGAGATCAGTATATGCCATAACCGGTTTTCTGTCTTTGAAAAATGGCCGAATTCTCTGCTGTAGTAGTATGCCATCTCTATCAAACAAGGATCCAAAACGGATAATTACAGGATCTGGTATATGTGGTTGACGACGTTGATCTTCACCACCATGTTCCCGTTCCTCTCGCCTATCTTTCCTTGGTAGCCGATGCACAGCAACGAAATAAATGTTTTCAATTTGATCGTCGGAGAGTCCAAAATCCGTTTGAAAAATGCCACTCATTTTGTCTCGAAGCTCCTGCGTTGTCTCTCCGCCATTTTGTGGCACACCGTAAAACAACAAGTTCTGTTTCCTATCATGTAACTCCCTCAACTTGTTTGCCTTTTCAATCTTTGTGACAAGCTCATTTTGTGCTGTGTTTATCTGTGGTACAACATTTTTCACAATGTCTTGTATTTTTTCCGCGTAATTATGTTTTATGCTTCATGGCAGGTTATCTTTTTGTGTAATTTGTAGTTTTACAATCCATGTTATTAATTTTATCGTGTGCTTATAACATAAAAAGTTAACATCATAGTACATCCTCTCTATTGATCTGAAAAAGATGCACCTGTTCAAGCTGTTCCAAATATTTTAGGGCACGGTGTCCATGTAGCATCGTAATACTTAAGTACACAGAAAAGGTAAATTTTACATGAACAGTGTTTAGATAAATTTCAAGCAATTCACTCTGTGTATCTACTTGATATGATGAACAAGTAGACAAACCATTCACACTCAAATAATTGTAACAGTATGAATAGTCTTATAATTAACAATGTTACAAGACGCGGTGTCCATGTAGCATCGGTAGTGCATTTTATAACATTATACAGGTAAATAATACTTCATATACTTACTTTATGACTATAATGTAATCAATGTGCATGGTTTATAGAGTACTTTACATCAAACAAATATTGATATGCACTTTATTTAAATTCATTATACAAATTGCAAAATAAAGAGTCACTTTTCAATGAGTTTTTACATAAAACAGTTAATCTACGATGTCTTGTTCGTTAAGTTATGTTCAACCTAGACAAATCTGGTTTCTTTTCATGTATTTGTGGTTCCAAGTAGTTAATTGAGGTATAGAAACTTGGCCCACATCTAAAGCTAATTTATTAGAAAATGATATGGAAATGGGAAATGGTGTCCATGTAGCATCAGGATTTTTGGAAATGTTATCCAAATGTTGAACATGTGCGGTTATTTTACACCAAATGTTACATTTAAAAAAAAGAGTTCTACATTGGACTTTGGTAAATGTAGAACCTAAAAAAGAAGAAAGAGTTGGAAAATATCCATTTTGAAAATTTCACTTGGATGTCACATAATATGCCCCAACTTCATGGAATGAGCCATATGCGAGCGAAGGTATTATGCAATGATTATATTGTTTGTACATGGATTAGTTTGCAACGGTGACTAGATACCTTTGGTTTAACTATATGATTCAAGAAATAAGTTATATTGGTGTATGAAGTTCTACAAAGGTTTATAACATTACGGTGCCTTACTGCTTCATTTTAATTGGTTCGTATACCCTCGATACTAGACAGGGGAAGTAATATCTTATACGTGGATATTTCGTTGGTTTTTATACCCTCGATCAGAGCACAGGATATGATATTTTAGGTTATGCAGAATTGAGGATATTTTAAATGAAAATGAACTTTAGCATGGCCATGCGTGAGAAATTTGCATCATAAAATTTAGGTTTTAAAAGTAAAGACTTGTGATGTAATATGAAGTAAAGTTGTTCATTGTTCGTGTTATTCAAGAACCGATATTAGTCATTGTGGAGGTGTAGGTTGTGATGATGATGATCTATGTTAATTAATATACTTATAGGATAATTAAAATGTTTATGTATTCGTATACTGATGCAACGGAACCCTTGTTTGAGTTTGTATTCCAGAGTCATCGGGCCGGTGTTGTTGTTCTTACGTGAATGTAGCGACTGCGCAGCGTGAACTTTTCCGTTGAAATTTGGGGCTTCGTTATAGCGTCATTCAACTACCGTAGTCGTCGGTCGTCGTCAGGTTACTGTTATCCATGTGTTGATTTGTCGAAAGGTATTTTATTTTATTATATCAGATAAGTTATATGTCTGATGAATGTGAGTTATAAATGTCTCGGAAGACACATGAAATGTCATGGACGACACATAAAATGTCATGAACGACACATATTCCAGTCTATTGCAGAGGCTTCCTTTGAAGAGCATTGCCAAGATTTTATATCATTCCTCAAATCGGCTGTTTATGTTAATGTCATCGTCGAAATGTTATTTATATATATGGTCATCAGAAACTCACCTGTTGTATAAATGATTACATGACCTAAATTAGTATGTCAACCTCTTGGCGCGGCGTGAAGAGTCTGGTCGAATTGCTCTACTTTTATAAATCATGACTCTCCAAATGTGGTTTGTATACTAATAATTATACATATCTGGGTGCTAAAGTGCCTCGGCAAGGATTCCCATCGAATAAAGATATAGTACATTCGTAAATGAAGCGGGGCTCAATTATAAGCCATAAAAAGTGACTGGTTGAAGGTTAGTTAATTAATAATTGCTGTTTTACGTGCAGGTTATAATAGGCTACCCAATAATTTAAGTATCTGTATGATGTTTGGTTGTTTTCTTTCAAATTCCATTTGTTAAATTTAATTTGAGTTAAGAGGGGCACCGGGTATTTGCAACTGCATGGCAACTTACATATCAATGCACAATTAAATATATAACGTATACTCATTATTGTAGCGGGTACTGTAGGGTTTGGCTGATTTGATTTTGATTTAAATTTATAACGCACTGCCGGTATCAAAAGTGCTCAATCCCTAGGAAGAGCGCTATGTTGAAAACAAGAAGTTAAATTGATATTGTCTTATACATAGTATCTGGCAGTTCATGCTCACCAACCATTTCGGGGGAGGCAATCCTCAAGACTGGTGTACATCTAATTACAAAAAAAAGTAAATGATCAAGATACAGCATATTATTAATATTGACACAATATAAGTGGTAATATCAATAATCCATAATAGGTGTGAAGATGAAAGTTAATCTCCAGATATGTTAATCCGTATTGAGTGCCAAAAGATGAAAGAAAAGGTGGATTAATCATACAATTAACATGATTAATATGGAATCAATAGTCAATAGGCAGGATAAGCTGGTAAGACTAACAAACTATTATGGCCATCCAGGAAAAGTTACGTTACTGCAAGAGCGTCGAGTTGGTGTTTCCGTTTGTACCGGCACATACATTTTGTAGACTATAGTTCTGAACATTTGTTTAAATGAGTTATTTATATAGTAACGGAAACATGTAAGTTGGAGTCAAGTGTGAAGTATGAAAAGTATGAAAGTAATGATTATGAACATAAACACAAAGGATAGGGATTCAACGGTAACAGATTCAAGAGAAACTACTTTCGTACGAGCTTAACATGGCCGGTGTTTGTGCCTTCCCTCCACGGGTTGAAATACTTGCTGCCGCATGAGGTCCAGAGAATTAAAGTAAACAAATTATAAAATAGGATAGGGGGGGGGGCGGCTTAGTTTGGGTTTTCTTTGGGGCAAACTCCTTTATTAAGGAGTGTGGTTGGCGGAAGTGATTGTGGGCAATTGCCCACTACTTTCGCAATTGGCATTAGGTCTATTACGTAATTTGGATAATTGTCCTTGTGGCTCTGTTGGTTACCTACAGAGCTACGGATTGTCTGGTGTATAAAACACAGTTATTTCCGACGGACAATTATCCGAGTGTATTCACAATATTCCAAATTCCTCATTATAATAAATGGGTGCGACAACTGAAGTATGTATATTGATCACTGCGTGTTAACAATTATATGAGGATAAGGGGATAATGTGAAAGTAGCTCAAATTAAATGAACATGGATATAAAGAATGTGAAAATCGTGTAAATCTTGTGTATGTTGCGTAGGACAAACAGAAGTGAAAAATCGTGTAAATCGTGTATGTTGCGTAGGGCAACAGAAGTGGAAAATCGTATACCAAATCGTATACCAGTTATTCAGCGAGTTAATAAAATGACCCGTATGTAGCCAAAAATGCTACCAAGACCACTCCACGCTTTCTCGTCTCCTCTCAATCTCTATACGGTAGCAATATAAAATAATATATTTTGATGAGTCGAGTAAAAAGGCAATACTCAAAAAATGAGAGATTTTAAATTTTTCTCAAGTGGAATAAAAATATATATTTTGTGTTGTCCAGGCAGGGACGGACCAAGTTGCAACGCATATAAAAATCAAAAATTCAAGTGTCAATTGTAAAAATGAAGTAAGACATCCAAAGCAGGTCCAAAAAGTTGGCCTTCTTATTATATTAGTGATACTTTTAAAACAAATACCCACTTGTGGTAGTACTACTGGTAGATGCTGCTGGCAGATTGAGGTCTAGCGTGAAGTTCACACCAAGCTCCTTCAGTTGGTCGAATATGGGTGTAAACGCCATCTCGATGTTTTGGCGTGAATCTTTGCCGCCCTCAAACATACCCAATACCTTGGCAGATTTGATTGAATGCCGATTTGACGCGTTGATGATCTGAAGCATCAGTTTAGTGTAATGTGACAGCCGCCGTAGCCTGGCGCTGTAGCGGTTCTCCTAAAAACAAGGAATTTGCACGGAACGCGTAGTTACAATATACGATATTATGCGAACCTTGCGTGTCATAGAAAACCGTTACTTTTGCGGGTATTTAAGGCCTAACGTGGTAAGGGTTGTAGGCCTATATAGATTAGTGTAAGATTTATCCTTTGAACCAAGTAAAGGGAAGATTATAAACAGAGTGAAAGGGATGCAGTTGGGCGTTTTACTTGGCCATTCAATCATTGTTTACATGAGATACGGTGCACAATTATGAACCTGTGTACTGCGATAAATGGATGAAATCACTTGTATTATTGTTTGGTTTTACATTCCTGAGAGAACACTTATAGATACGTTCTAAACCCATGCATACATGTATATGAAGAGGTGTTCATGGCCAGTTCAATTGTGATAAAAGAACCTTTGTTTACGTCAACAGCTGAAGGTTACTTGCTTATTATTGTTTACAAATGCAGTATGTGTGTACTTTGGTTAAAGTTAATGGAATATCAACAAGCCAATGATATTTTTCTATACAGTTTCACGTAACTTGTGGGAACTTGTGGAAGCAGAATCCTTCAAGCTTCAGTAAATAAATAAAACATCGTTAACCCAAGAACATTTGCTTAAAGTTGCGTATTCTTTTTGCGAACGACATTCCCTGCGAACGCCGTAACAGTGAAACACGAAGCCTTACCATAGAACTGCGAAATGAACACCTGTGTAAGTCTACTGAATGAATGCGGGGATTAGGTCCTAGGAATTGATCTCCTGGACTGAACCTACTGCGAAAGCTAAATCAACGACACTGTTTGTGAGATTCACAACAGCGGTACTCTTGAGAGCCCCCCCCCCCTTTTTTCCCAGTCTGCAATTGTTGCGAATTGGTATCTCTGCTGGAAAGAGACACCTTCAATAATATCACAAACCACTTCATCTGAGTATTATGCTTGACTGCCGTTCCAACTTACCCATCTGCCATAACGGTCACTCAAAGTTCAACTAAATACTGTTTCTTAACGATAGACCGTTCGGTGTAAGTTGACACATTGTAAGCCCAAGGGTAGTCAGACTGTCTTATTGTACTGTGATATCCCCCCCCCCCCCCCCTACAGTTTACAAGTCAACTATTGTCATTAAGAGACTAGTCAAAAGAATAATTGACAATTGCATGAAGAACTATTGTGACAATTGCGACTCCATGTGATGAGATACTGCGATGTTGAAGAACTGATATCAAGATAGTCAAGAGACTAATTGACAATTGCATGAAGAATTGCGACAATTAATAAAGAATCCATGTTATGAGATACTGCGATATTGAAGAACTGATCAAGATCAACCAAGCATTCTTGTTGGATGTTAATATATTGACTTAAAATTGCATATTGATATCCTTTTACGTTGATATTTTGTGTTGAATATGCTAACAAGGAAGGATTGGTTCTCTATAATGAGTTAGTGTATGTATTATATTGTTCATTGCAACATACTCCTCAAGTGTGAAGTTTGTAATGCTTCCAGCTTATCAGTCTGAGATTTTTGATTCAGGTTTCCATGTTTTGTAATTTTTATGGTTTTCTAGTCCATTGCGACCATAATTTACACTTGCCATAATTTAGGTTTTCTAATATTCAGACCTGAGTTGGACGCTTATTGTAAACTACACTACTATTCGAGTATACATTTTTATCAAATGTTTATGTTCATGTATGGTGCATTCAAATCATTACTATTCCTGGAAATAAGGTATTTGCAGGCTTTCATGACATGCATGGTATTTACAGAAAATTTCCATAATTCTTATAAACTTGGGATATTGTCATATTGCTTGTAAATCAAATTATATGCGGTTGTTCTAGCCCATCAACTTTGTTTGCGTAATAACCCGTTTACCGGCATCATTATTCAGGTTATTTATTCCGGCCCTGTTACAATCATCCATTACCATTGACAAAATAGGTACGGTCACACATATTCATGTTCAGATAAATATTTATTATCTAATTGTATTGTAATGTCAAAAACAAACATGAACCCCTGGGAAGATGGAGTTGGTCATGGGGAGGTATCTGCGAGGCTAACTACCAGGCTCAAGAAGTCGACTACTGGTCAATGGGAGGTGTCTGAAAGGTCAGTTACCGGTCATTCTTTGAGGTCAACTACCGGCCGTTCGTCAAGATCATCTAGGTCATCAGCCACTATCGCCCGTAAAAGACTAGAGGCAGCCTTAGAGGCTGCAGCCCTTGGGGCCAGATTAAGGAACATGGAAAGAAGCTCTAAGATCAGGATGGAGGGAGCTGGAAGCCAAGAGGGCAGAACTTGACAGGGCTGAGATAGAGGACGAGTTAAGCCAGGCCCACGCACGTTTAGAAGCCATTTTGCAGGTTGAGGCGGAGGGATAAGTTTCGCGTTTGAGCCATGGCAGCGTCTCACTGCCAGGATCTGATGACATTAGTGATAGAGTGCAGCGGTATGTTGAGTCACTTCCTGGAACAGTTGATGGTGAAAAATGTTCTACCACATGTTCTCAGGCGTCACATCCTGGAAACGTAATTCCACCAGAGGCTTCAGCCCCACAACCACCAACAACACGAGCGTACTACAACAGCGCTGCACCGGTGGCGGTAGATATGTATGTGGCTTCAGCCACACCACCAACGACACGAGCATACGCACCAGTAGATACGCTTATGTATTAGGCTTCAGCCCCACCACCAACGACACGAGCATACGCACCAGTAGATACGCGTATGTATTAGGCTTCAGCCCCACCACCAACGACACGAGCATACGCATCAGTAGATACACGTATGTATGAGGCTTCAGCCCCACCATCAACGACCCGAGCATACGCACCGGTGGATACACGTATGTATGAGGCTTCAGCCCCACCTCCAACGACACGAGCATATTATACACCAGTAGATACGTATGAGGCTTCAGCCCCACCACCGACAAGGATAACACGTAATGCTCCTGCTTCATTTTATGCTAATTTTGCGAAGTCATTCGCTGAGCAGATCAATCTCAGCAGATTGCCACCACCTGAACCAGGTATCTTTTCAGGAAATCCTATCGAATTCCCCATTTGGAGGGCAGCCTTTGAAACCCTGATCGAGCACAAAGGCATTCCATCGCCTGAAAGGCTGTACTAAGTAATTGGGTGGTGAAGCCAGGGAATCCGTTGAAGGATATTTTCTTCTAGCTTCCGGTGATGTCTACGAAGAGGCAAACAATCTACTGGCAGAGCGATATGATGACCCATTTGTGGTTGCTATGGCATTCAGGAAGAAGCTCGAAGATTGGAAGAAGGTACCATCACGTGACGGCACAGCATTACGGAAATACGCAGACTTCCTTCGCCAATGTAAAACCGCTATGAGCACAAATTATGGGTTGCAGGTTCTTAATAACATCCATGAAAACAGGAAATGAGTAGAAAAGCTGCCCGAATGGATGGTTCATCGCTGGATTCGTATCGTTTCAGCCTATAAGTATCAAACAGGAAGGTTCCCTCCATTAAGAGAATTTGCCAGGTTCGTTGCCACGGAGGCGAGAATAGCATGCGAGCCGACATTTAAGGAATTAACATACCAGGAAAAGGCCAAACCAACTTACAGTAAAAGACCGGCGGGATCCTTCGCCACAGAAACAACCATCAAGCAAACCTGCATCTTATGCGAGAAAAACCACCACATTGACAAGTGCTCATCTTTTAAAGGGAAACCAATAACAGCGAGGAAGGACTTTGCCATTGAGAAAGGGCTTTGTTTTAGATGTCTTCAAAGGGGTCATAGATCAATGGGATGCCAGAAACGCCTGGTGTGTGACACCTGTCACAAACGTCATCCTATATCACTCCATGGAGACGTCCGTGACAAGCCAGAAACCCCTAAACAACCACCGGTCAACACACACACAGGGGTGACACATCTCAATGATACTAGCAACAACAGCAAGGGGTCAATGATTGTTCCTGTGTGGGTATCTCATGTCCAAAGACCTGACACGGAGGCCTTAGTCTACGCCTTGCTGGACAGCCAATCAGACACTACTTTCATCATCGATGAGATAGCCAACTTGGTGTTGAAGGAC
Source organism: Ophiura sarsii (assembly GCA_035610835.1). Classification (NCBI taxonomy): domain Eukaryota; kingdom Metazoa; phylum Echinodermata; class Ophiuroidea; order Amphilepidida; family Ophiuridae; genus Ophiura; species Ophiura sarsii. The sequence goes on from CM069449.1 coordinate 46,928,180, forward strand.
GGAACATTAAATTGTCACTGTCAACCATGACGGCAAAGGATCAGGTGATCAACAGCAGAAGAATAGATGGGCTGAAAGTAAGGGCATATGACAGTGCATTAACACTGTCACTTCCGGCCACCTACTCAAGAGATATTATGCCTGCCAATCGGGCACATATCCCCACTGCTGACATGGCCCGAAAATGACCACACTTACAGAGAATTGCGACCAAGATTCCCCGCAGATGGATTGCGAAGTTGGTCTGCTAATTGGGTACAATTGCGCTAGCACCTCGAGAGGTTATACCACCAGAGACAGCAGATCAGCCATATGGACAGCGGACGGACCTTGGATGGGGTATCGTGGGCATCATCGACCCAAACAAGATGGACTTGCATGACGACATCATAGGCGTAAGCCATCGAATTGTGACCGCTCACGTCCCAACACAGCTGGGCATAGAAAGGAGTAATCAGGTCTAGATGGCAGTCAGGTCCTCCATTAAGGAAGCCATACATACGGGTATTAGTCCCATCCAAGTTATCCAATGGATGGAGTTATATTTTAGTGGGCAGGAAGCTGGCAGTGCACTTTCCCAGGATGACAGAAAGTTTCTGAAGATAGTGGAGGAAGGAATCGATCAGAAGCCTGACAAGCACTACCAGATGCCGCTTTCCTTTTAGGATGTCAAGCCAAAGCTTCCAAATAACAAAGTACAGGCAAGTCATCGTCTACAGCAGCTGAAACGCCGCTTTCAGAAAGACCCGAAGTACAAGAATCATTATGAGGTATTCATGAATAACGTTATCAAGAGTGGTTTTGCAGAAGACGTACCCGACGATGAAATGCAGACCGCAGAGGGCTGCGTATGGTATATTCCACATCATGGAGTATACCACTCTAAGAAGCCCGACAAAATTCGGGTAGTGTTTGACTGTAGTGCCCGGTTCCGGGGTGAATCACTCAACGAGAATCTATTGCGAGGTCCGGACCTCACCAATGCATTCATAGGAGTGCTATGCGGTTCCGACAGGATACTGTTGCGTTCATGTGTGATGTAGAACAAATGTTCTATCAGTTCAAGGTGGCCGCCGAGCATAAGGACTACCTCAGGTTCCTATGGTGGGATGACGGAAACTACGACTCCCAACCCAAAGAGTTCAGAATGAAGGTTCACCTATTCGGAGCTGTGTCATCTCCAGCATGTGCCAACTTCGGGCTGAAACGTATTGCAGACGACAATGAAGCAGAGCTTGGGACCACAGCAGCTAACTTCATACGACAGAACTTCTATGTTGATGACGGGCTTACATCGGTTGCCACTCCAGAGGAAGCGATCAAGCTGATTAATGACACCAAGGAGATGTGTGCTAGAGGTGGTTTACGACTGCACAAGTTTGTCTCCAATTCAAAGGATGTGATGGCAGAAATACCACTCCATGACCAAGCTAAGGGCATTAGGAATCTCGACCTTATGAATGGTGGTCTTGCACAGTTGAGAGAGCTCTGGGAGTGGAATGGTGCATCGAATCTGACTCATTTCAGTTCCGTATCACTTTGAAAGACCAGCCACTTACCAGACGAGGAATCCTTTCCACAGTTTCTTCAATATATGATCCGCTAGGGTTCGTGGCCCCAGTTATGTTAGTTGGTAAGCAGATTCTGCAACAGATGTGCAGAGAAGGCGCTGATTGGGACTCTCCCGTTTCAGAACTATTGAGGCCACAATGGGAACGATGGAGAAATAGCCTAACACCACTTGTCGATTACAAGCTGCAGAGATGCCTTAAGTCATTCACCTTTGGGGAAGTAACCACAACAGAGATTAACCATTTCTCTGACGCAAGTACACAAGGATATGGCCAATGCTCCTATTTGCGTCTTATAGATGACCAGGATCACGTCCATTGCGCGTTCATCATGGGAAAAGCCAGGGTCACCCCTCTGAAGATTGTGACCATTCCTCGACTGGAGTTGACTGCTGCCGTAGTGTCAGTGATAATTAGCAACCTACTAGAGAGAGAGCTCAAGCTTAAGCAATATATTTCAGAGCTCTTTTGGACAGACATCAAAGTCGTGCTTGGATACATTGCAAATGAATCGCGCAGATTTCACGTCTTTGTTGCCAACAGAGTGCAGAATATACGAGATTCCAGTGACCCAGCGCAATGGCGTTATGTCAAAACAGATGAGAATCCAGCAGATGATGCATCGAGAGGCATCAGTGCCCAGGAACTTACAACCACATCCAAATGGCTTACTGGCCCAGATTTCCTGTGGTCAAAGATGACTTCCAAAGGGGACACAGATGATTGCGAGCAGACTCTTTTGGAGAATGATCCAGAGGTGAAGAAGTTATCATTCGCGACAAAATTTGAGCGTCCACAACTCTTCGAAGTAGTGCGACTAGAGCGCTTGTCAACCTGGACTAGAGCGAGAAGAGCTGTAGCCAACTGCTTGGAATACAAAGCTCGTCTGAAGAGTCGGATAAAACTGAGACTTCACACGGTTGACCTCATTAAGACTAAACGTACCCCATATCGACGCCCTACAGTAGAGGGCTTACAATTAGCAAAATTGAGATAATCAGAGCAGTGCAGCGAAAGTGTTTCGGTGAAGAAATCGAGATTCTGAAGTCCCTACACTTGACTAATAATACCCCTGGTAGAAATGAGGCTAGGAAGCGAAACCAAGCCATCAAAGGAACCAGCTGCCTGTACCGATTAGACCCTTACCTTGATGAGGATGGCATCCTGCGAGTTGGCGGAAGGCTTGAAAGAGTACATTTCCCTTTGGAATTTAAACATCCAGCCATCCTTCCAAGGAAACATCATGTAACCGAGCCCCGCTACGGCCAACATGTTTGTATCCTTAGGCAAAGTACTTAGTCTCAATTGCCTCGTGGTTCAGAAGTCACGTAGAAATGGTGGTCTCGTGCATCAGAACTTCTGATGCACGACAGAACTTCTGACAGAAGAGCAAAAATCCGAGCACGTTAAAAGGTCACAGACTCCTTCGTAAAGAGTAGGGCCATCATCCCGGTCTGTGATACACAAAAACTCATGTCCCTAGGTCTCAGGGACACTGTACCGTTAATGCCCGAGGTAGGGCGCTGTGTACAGTATAACAGTGTGTGTGATCTACAATTAGGCCCTATACATGCTATAGGCCTATTTCTAGTAATAATCAATGCAGAATTCTGCGCCGTTTTCGGTTTTATTCAATTTCATTTTCGCTCCGGTCATTCAAAACAAGAATTACCCAAATAAATACCTTGATGGCTTACCTTTTTTCGTCGCACCATACTAGTTTCTGGTCTGGAGCAGATATGAAATGCTGGTGCTGGGTGTTAATTAATGATGTTCGGTAGAAGTATTTGTATTTTGTTGTGAGGATTAGATTACAACGCGGATATTTCTCGATAAAAGGCAACCATTTTGAATGGATCCAATCAGGTTGAAAGGCATTCCCTCTGTAAAACGGAGCACCATTAAAGCAGTAAACGCAGTAACCAATATTGCTGGTTACTGTTATATACTAGTATACACAGGATATATACTGAGTCAGTTATTACTGGTTACTGCCTATCACCATTTATCAGTATATACTGGTTACTGCTTAGTGTATTGGGTGCCTGATAAGACATTGCCATGAAAGTGTTGAGCATCAAGGGCGAGGAATGACGACAAACGAGATACGATCTAACGGATCATTTTGGATCATTGGGTGCAGCTCAGCAGTATCTCACATGATCTCCAGATGTGTTAAGTGTAGACGCCTACGTAGTAATGCTCAGGTGCAGAAAATGGCACCGCTACCAAAGGACAGACTGGAGCCTGCGCCACCATTTACGTATTCCGCCGTGGACTATTTTGGACCCTTCTATATCAAAGAGGGTAGAAAGGAGATGAAGAGATACGGTGTGTTGTTTACGTGTATGGCATCCAGAGCAATTCATGTGGAAACAGCGGCGTCTCTCTCTACAGACAGCTTCATTAATGCCTTGCGTCGCTTTATAGCATTACGAGGCCCCATACGACAACTTCGATCGGATAGAGGCACTACTTTTGTAGGTGCCGAGGCCGAATTGAAAAGAGCCTGCCTAGAAATGGACACCCAACGAGTTGGCAATTTTCTTTTGAAGGAGAATTGTGATTACGTAGAGTTCAACATGAACGTACCATCAGCCAGCCATATGGGTGGAGTTTGGGAACGCCAGATACGGACAGTTCGTAGTATTCTGGTCTCATTGATGAGTGAAGCGGGCACCCAGCTGAATGACGAGTCATTAAGGACATTCATGAGCGAAGCTACAGAAATTGTTAACAGTTGACAACTTAAACGATCCTATGTCTCTGGAACCGTTGACACCGAATCACCTGCTCACTCAGAAGTCCCGGATTATACTTACTCCACCAGGAGAGTTCCAGCGCAAGGATATGTATCTCCGGAAATATTGGCGACGAGTCCAGTACCTTGCTAACGAGTTTTGGTCACGATGGCGACGAGAGTACCTACAAGCTCTACAAAGCAGAGCAAAATAAAATGGGTCAAGCCTAGGAGAGATCTTGAGACCGGAGACATTGTGATCATCAAGGATGAAACAGTACGACGCAACAAATGGCAGTTAGGAAGAGTTGCAGAAGTCTATCCCAGCGAGGACGGATGTTACGGCCCAATACGTGCAAAAGCCCAATACGTGCACATTTGCACGTATTGGGCTTAAATAGAAAAAAATGACAAATAAATTATTCTTTGGACCAATACGTGCTAAAAAAAATTTGAACTCTAAATTTTGAAAATATTCTATTAGGCAACCACTCTCCCTCTGAAAGCTTCAAACAATGACTATGTTTAGTCGACCCTGCTTGATTCGACCAGAAGTAAATTGGTCCAAATGTTTAAATGGCTGTAAATGGTCAATAATGTTATGTTGAAGCTATTCCAGTAATAAAGCACCCTCCCTCTGAAAAATTTAAATAAAAAGCTACTGAACTCGACCTACGTCCAATTCGTCCCGACATACCCATGCCCCTCTAATCAGTAATATTAAATTCAGCTTTAAATCTCTTTAATTTAACTTACACCCTCCCTCTGAAAAATTTAAATCATAAGCTACTGAACTCGACCTACGTCCATTTCGTCCCGACATACCCATGCCCCTATAATCAGTAATATTAAATTCAGCTTTAAATCTCTTTAATTTAACTTACACCCTCCCTCTGAAATATTTAAATCATAAGCTACTGATCTCGACCTACGTCCATTTCGTCCCGACATAACCATGCCCCTATAACCAGTAATATTAAATTCAGCTATAAACATCTTTCTTTTAACTTACACCCTCCCTCTGAAATATTTCAATCGTACCTTGAAATATTTCAATCGTACCTTACAAAACTCGACCTACGTCCATTTCGTCCCGACATAACCATGCCCCTATAATAAGTAATATTAAATTCAGCTATAAATATCTTTCCTTTAACTTACACCCTCCCTCTGAAATATTAAATCGTCCAACAATTGACTCGACATGAAATGTTGAACAAAAAATATTGGGCTTAGGTTTCTTAAATATAGGTAACAAGACGATTGTTTTCTCGACAGATTGAAGGTAATAAGACATAATAGAAGTCATATATAAACTAAACAGATATTTCTAGATCATTTTTCAATTATTATTTTGTTGCACGTATTGGGCTGAGGTTGAAATTTTCTTAAATATCAACAATAAGACGGTTTTTTCGACAGATTGAAGGTAATAAAACATAATAGAAGTCATATATAAACTAAACAGATGTTTCTAGATCATTTTTCAAAAAAATATTTTTTTTGCACGTATTGGGCTGAGGTTGAAATTTGCTTAAATATCAACAATAAGACGCTTTTTTCGACAGATTGAAGGTAATAAGACATAATAGAAGTCATATATAAACTAAACAGATGTTTCTAGATCATTTTTCATTTTTTTTTTTTTTTGCACGTATTGGGCTGAGGTTGAAATTTTCTTAAATATCAACAATAAGACGCTTTTTTCGACAGATTGAAGGTAATAAGACATAATAGAAGTCATATATAAACTAAACAGATGTTTCTAGATCATTTTTCATTTTTTTTTTTTTTTGCACGTATTGGGCTGAGGTTGAAATTTTCTTAAATATCAACAATAAGACGCTTTTTTCGACAGATTGAAGGTAATAAGACATAATAGAAGTCATATATAAACTAAACAGATGTTTCTAGATCATTTTTCAAAAAAATATTTTTTTTGCACGTATTGGGCTGAGGTTGAAATTTGCTTAAATATCAACAATAAGACGCTTTTTTCGACAGATTGAAGGTAATAAGACATAATAGAAGTCATATATAAACTAAACAGATGTTTCTAGATCATTTTTCAAAAAAATATTTTTTTTGCACGTATTGGGCTGAGGTTGAAATTTTCTTAAATATCAACAATAAGACGCTTTTTTCGACAGATTGAAGGTAATAAGACATAATAGAAGTCATATATAAACTAAACAGATGTTTCTAGATCATTTTTCAAAAAAATATTTTTTTTGCACGTATTGGGCTGAGGTTGAAATTTGCTTAAATATCAACAATAAGACGCTTTTTTCGACAGATTGAAGGTAATAAGACATAATAGAAGTCATATATAAACTAAACAGATGTTTCTAGATCATTTTTCAAAAAAATTTTTTTTTGCACGTATTGGGCTGAGGTTGAAATTTGCTTAAATATCAACAATAAGACGCTTTTTTCGACAGATTGAAGGTAATAAGACATAATAGAAGTCATATATAAACTAAACAGATGTTTCTAGATCATTTTTCAATTTTTTTTTTTTTTGCACGTATTGGGCTGAGGTTGAAATTTTCTTAAATATCAACAATAAGACGCTTTTTTCGACAGATTGAAGGTAATAAGACATAATAGAAGTCATATATAAACTAAACAGATGTTTCTAGATCATTTTTCATTTTTTTTTTTTTTTGCACGTATTGGGCTGAGGTTGAAATTTTCTTAAATATCAACAATAAGACGCTTTTTTCGACAGATTGAAGGTAATAAGACATAATAGAAGTCATATATAAACTAAACAGATGTTTCTAGATCATTTTTCAAAAAATATTTTTTTTGCACGTATTGGGCTGAGGTTGAAATTTTCTTAAATATCAACAATAAGACGCTTTTTTCGACAGATTGAAGGTAATAAGACATAATAGAAGTCATATATAAACTAAACAGATGTTTCTAGATCATTTTTCATTTTTTTTTTTTTTTTTGCACGTATTGGGCTGAGGTTGAAATTTTCTTAAATATCAACAATAAGACGGTTTTTTCGACAGATTGAAGGTAATAAGACATAATAGAAGTCATATATAAACTAAACAGATGTTTCATTTGATTTTTTGACAGATACTAGGTACCAAGACATGAAAGAAATAAGACAATTAATGTCTACATGGCGGGGGGGGGGGGGGGGGGGGGGTGGTGGGGGGGGGGGGGGGGGTGGTAGCGATGTGGTTGTCCCAAAACCGGCAAAAAAAATCGCATGGTACATGGTGCAAATGTAACGACGGAACCTACCTATGCTTCTGAAAAAGGTAAATTGGTACACAAAGGTATATTGTCAAATTTACCCCCTCCGCCCCCCCCCCCCCCCCCCCCCCCTGTATTCGCCACTGATCACACCCTGCAGACCCCTTTGGTTATCTTGAATGTTAACTTGTATGTTATGTAATTGAATATAGAGGGGGGGTAGCGACAGTGGCGTAGCTCAGGGGGGGGGGGGGGGCAAATGCCCCCCTGACGAAAAAACTCAACTTGGGCCCCCGCCCCCACCCCCATAAAAAAAGGGGTGAGAAAAAAAGTAGATAGGAAAAAATGAGAAAAAAGACCGAGGTTATTAGCCAAAAAGAAGGCAAAATTGTACATATTATAGTACATTTACTGTGTGATTTTTTTTTACTG
>CM069449.1:46936238-46977761 GCA_035610835.1 Ophiura sarsii
CCTTTGACCCCCACAAAATGATTGACTTTTTTGCTTGTCTCATCAATGCCTACAAAATGAGCTATGACCAGTCAAGATCGGAACATGTCTTAACTTTTACCTCTGTAAAGTTCAATGACCCCTAGTGACCCCGTTTGACATGTCGCTTTTAGTGTAGAAGCACCCTATATGAACATTGATCCAAGGAATCTTTTGACCAATTCTGAGTATCATCAGTCATTTGCTCTCGGACAAGTAGCATTTTGAGTCAATGAGTTAAAATTTACATTTTGATCTCTAGTGACCCCAAACATTTTTCGATTTAAAAAACCTAACTATTATACATGCGTACGGTCAAAAGAAATATGTTGACTAATTCTGACGATCATAGGTCATTTCACTAAATTGCAAATGCGTTTTTAGTGAAAATCACGTTTTGACCCCTAGTTACCCTTGTGTGACCTTTGACCCCTTATGCTTTACAACCTAAGTAGTGGTGCACATAAGGATTCTTATGACTAAATATGGTCAAATTCGGGTTGATGGTTACGGAGCTATAGGTCCCATGGCTGAAGAAAGAGATATGAACTGTGATCATAGATCACGAATATATATTAGTCTCAACACGTTTTTGTCCTCTGGGGCGTGCCATAGTTTGGCACGTTTTTATGATAAGAAAAGATTATATGTGCATCCCATTTTTCTCAAATAATTTGTTAATCCTTTATATGATTTGCTGATTCTGTCACTACTTATGTCTTTTGTAGTACTGAGTCCGAAGATGTTTGAATGGAAATCTAACTCCATTTCTGCTTTGTGATATTAATTTTTTTGCATTAATTCGTACTTTCTATTACAATTTTTTTGATGGAATGCCGTATATGACATTATACGGATATCAACACGACATGCCAGTTACTGGACACGGCAATCATTCTAGATTTAGTGACATTTACATTTTGACCCCTAGTGACCTTTTCTTGACCTCTGAACCAAAACTTGTAATTGACTTTTTTGCTTGGCTGATCAATGCGCACAAGATTAAAGTAGTCCCGTCAAGATCGGAACATGTCTTAACTTTTACCTCTGTAAAGTTCAATGACCCCTAGTGACCCCGTTTGACATGTCGCTTTTAGTGTAGAAGCACCCTATATGAACATTGATCCAAGGAATCTTTTGACCAATTCTGAGTATCATCAGTTATTTTCCCTCGGACAAGTAGGGTTTTGAGTGAATGGAGTAATAATTTACATTTTGACCCCTAGTGACCTGTTCTTGACCTTTGACCCCCACAAAATGTTTGACTTTTTTGCTTGTCTCATCAATGCCTACAAAATGAGCTATGACCGGTCAAGATCAGAACATGTCTTAACTTTTACCTCTGTAAAGTTCAATGACCCCTAGTGACCCCATATGACATGCCACTTTTAATCGCTGAACATCCTATATGACCAAGGATCCAAGGAATCTTTTGACCAATTCTGACAATCATCGGTCATTTCCTCTAGAAAAAATAGCATTTTGAGTGAAATAATAGGTCGTTTTGACCTCTAGTGACCCCTGTGTGACATTTGACCTCTTGTGCTTTCTGATCTGAGTAGTGGTTCACTAAAGGGAACTTTGGCCTGTAGGATTTTTTTAATCGGTCAAAGGGTTACGGAGCTATCGGTCTCATGACGGAAGAATTCTCAAAAGTGACAGTTAGAATACAGTATATTAGTCGTTTCTCGACTAATATAAAGACTTACTTCGATTTTGACCGGTGATGGCTCATTTTGTAGGAATTGATGAGACAAGAAAAAAAGTCAATTATTTCTTTTGGGTCAAAGGTCAAGAAAAGGTCACTAGGGGTCCTAATGTAGTAAAAATGTACATTTCGACCCCTAGTGACCTTTTTTTGACCTTTGACCCCAAAAAAATGATTGACTTTTTTGCTTGTCTCATCAATACCTACAAAATGAGCCATGATTGGTAAAAATCGGAGCATGTCTTAAATTTTACACTGTATAACTTTTTTTTAAATCGAATAATTATTGAAGAGAGATTTTTTTTAAAGGTTTTATACAGGGTAAAATTTAAGACTTTCTCCGATTTTGACCAGTCATGGCTCATTTTGTAGACATTGATGAGACAAGAAAAAAAGTCAAACATTTTTTGTGGGTCAAAGGTCAAGAAAAGGTCACTAGGGGTCCTAATGTAGTAAAAATGTACATTTTGACCTTTTCTTGACCTTTGACCCCCACAAAATGATTGACTTTTTTGCTTGTCTCATCAATGCCTACAAAATGAGCTATGACCAGTCAAGATCGGAACATGTCTTAACTTTTACCTCTGTAAAGTTCAATGACCCCTAGTGACCCCGTTTGACATGTCGCTTTTAGTGTAGAAGCACCCTATATGAACATTGATCCAAGGAATCTTTTGACCAATTCTGAGTATCATCAGTCATTTGCTCTCGGACAAGTAGCATTTTGAGTCAATGAGTTAAAATTTACATTTTGATCTCTAGTGACCCCAAACATTTTTCGATTTAAAAAACCTAACTATTATACATGCGTACGGTCAAAAGAAATATGTTGACTAATTCTGACGATCATAGGTCATTTCACTAAATTGCAAATGCGTTTTTAGTGAAAATCACGTTTTGACCCCTAGTTACCCTTGTGTGACCTTTGACCCCTTATGCTTTACAACCTAAGTAGTGGTGCACATAAGGATTCTTATGACTAAATATGGTCAAATTCGGGTTGATGGTTACGGAGCTATAGGTCCCATGGCTGAAGAAAGAGATATGAACTGTGATCATAGATCACGAATATATATTAGTCTCAACACGTTTTTGTCCTCTGGGGCGTGCCATAGTTTGGCACGTTTTTATGATAAGAAAAGATTATATGTGCATCCCATTTTTCTCAAATAATTTGTTAATCCTTTATATGATTTGCTGATTCTGTCACTACTTATGTCTTTTGTAGTACTGAGTCCGAAGATGTTTGAATGGAAATCTAACTCCATTTCTGCTTTGTGATATTAATTTTTTTGCATTAATTCGTACTTTCTATTACAATTTTTTTGATGGAATGCCGTATATGACATTATACGGATATCAACACGACATGCCAGTTACTGGACACGGCAATCATTCTAGATTTAGTGACATTTACATTTTGACCCCTAGTGACCTTTTCTTGACCTCTGAACCAAAACTTGTAATTGACTTTTTTGCTTGGCTGATCAATGCGCACAAGATTAAAGTAGTCCCGTCAAGATCGGAACATGTCTTAACTTTTACCTCTGTAAAGTTCAATGACCCCTAGTGACCCCGTTTGACATGTCGCTTTTAGTGTAGAAGCACCCTATATGAACATTGATCCAAGGAATCTTTTGACCAATTCTGAGTATCATCAGTTATTTTCCCTCGGACAAGTAGGGTTTTGAGTGAATGGAGTAATAATTTACATTTTGACCCCTAGTGACCTGTTCTTGACCTTTGACCCCCACAAAATGTTTGACTTTTTTGCTTGTCTCATCAATGCCTACAAAATGAGCTATGACCGGTCAAGATCAGAACATGTCTTAACTTTTACCTCTGTAAAGTTCAATGACCCCTAGTGACCCCATATGACATGCCACTTTTAATCGCTGAACATCCTATATGACCAAGGATCCAAGGAATCTTTTGACCAATTCTGACAATCATCGGTCATTTCCTCTAGAAAAAATAGCATTTTGAGTGAAATAATAGGTCGTTTTGACCTCTAGTGACCCCTGTGTGACATTTGACCTCTTGTGCTTTCTGATCTGAGTAGTGGTTCACTAAAGGGAACTTTGGCCTGTAGGATTTTTTTAATCGGTCAAAGGGTTACGGAGCTATCGGTCTCATGACGGAAGAATTCTCAAAAGTGACAGTTAGAATACAGTATATTAGTCGTTTCTCGACTAATATAAAGACTTACTTCGATTTTGACCGGTGATGGCTCATTTTGTAGGAATTGATGAGACAAGAAAACAAGTCAATTATTTCTTTTGGGTCAAAGGTCAAGAAAAGGTCACTAGGGGTCCTAATGTAGTAAAAATGTACATTTCGACCCCTAGTGACCTTTTTTTGACCTTTGACCCCAAAAAAATGATTGACTTTTTTGCTTGTCTCATCAATACCTACAAAATGAGCCATGATTGGTAAAAATCGGAGCATGTCTTAAATTTTACACTGTATAACTTTTTTTTAAATCGAATAATTATTGAAGAGAGATTTTTTTTAAAGGTTTTATACAGGGTAAAATTTAAGACTTTCTCCGATTTTGACCAGTCATGGCTCATTTTGTAGACATTGATGAGACAAGAAAAAAAGTCAAACATTTTTTGTGGGTCAAAGGTCAAGAAAAGGTCACTAGGGGTCCTAATGTAGTAAAAATGTACATTTTGACCTTTTCTTGACCTTTGACCCCCACAAAATGATTGACTTTTTTGCTTGTCTCATCAATGCCTACAAAATGAGCTATGACCAGTCAAGATCGGAACATGTCTTAACTTTTACCTCTGTAAAGTTCAATGACCCCTAGTGACCCCGTTTGACATGTCGCTTTTAGTGTAGAAGCACCCTATATGAACATTGATCCAAGGAATCTTTTGACCAATTCTGAGTATCATCAGTCATTTGCTCTCGGACAAGTAGCATTTTGAGTCAATGAGTTAAAATTTACATTTTGATCTCTAGTGACCCCAAACATTTTTCGATTTAAAAAACCTAACTATTATACATGCGTACGGTCAAAAGAAATATGTTGACTAATTCTGACGATCATAGGTCATTTCACTAAATTGCAAATGCGTTTTTAGTGAAAATCACGTTTTGACCCCTAGTTACCCTTGTGTGACCTTTGACCCCTTATGCTTTACAACCTAAGTAGTGGTGCACATAAGGATTCTTATGACTAAATATGGTCAAATTCGGGTTGATGGTTACGGAGCTATAGGTCCCATGGCTGAAGAAAGAGATATGAACTGTGATCATAGATCACGAATATATATTAGTCTCAACACGTTTTTGTCCTCTGGGGCGTGCCATAGTTTGGCACGTTTTTATGATAAGAAAAGATTATATGTGCATCCCATTTTTCTCAAATAATTTGTTAATCCTTTATATGATTTGCTGATTCTGTCACTACTTATGTCTTTTGTAGTACTGAGTCCGAAGATGTTTGAATGGAAATCTAACTCCATTTCTGCTTTGTGATATTAATTTTTTTGCATTAATTCGTACTTTCTATTACAATTTTTTTGATGGAATGCCGTATATGACATTATACGGATATCAACACGACATGCCAGTTACTGGACACGGCAATCATTCTAGATTTAGTGACATTTACATTTTGACCCCTAGTGACCTTTTCTTGACCTCTGAACCAAAACTTGTAATTGACTTTTTTGCTTGGCTGATCAATGCGCACAAGATTAAAGTAGTCCCGTCAAGATCGGAACATGTCTTAACTTTTACCTCTGTAAAGTTCAATGACCCCTAGTGACCCCGTTTGACATGTCGCTTTTAGTGTAGAAGCACCCTATATGAACATTGATCCAAGGAATCTTTTGACCAATTCTGAGTATCATCAGTTATTTTCCCTCGGACAAGTAGGGTTTTGAGTGAATGGAGTAATAATTTACATTTTGACCCCTAGTGACCTGTTCTTGACCTTTGACCCCCACAAAATGTTTGACTTTTTTGCTTGTCTCATCAATGCCTACAAAATGAGCTATGACCGGTCAAGATCAGAACATGTCTTAACTTTTACCTCTGTAAAGTTCAATGACCCCTAGTGACCCCATATGACATGCCACTTTTAATCGCTGAACATCCTATATGACCAAGGATCCAAGGAATCTTTTGACCAATTCTGACAATCATCGGTCATTTCCTCTAGAAAAAATAGCATTTTGAGTGAAATAATAGGTCGTTTTGACCTCTAGTGACCCCTGTGTGACATTTGACCTCTTGTGCTTTCTGATCTGAGTAGTGGTTCACTAAAGGGAACTTTGGCCTGTAGGATTTTTTTAATCGGTCAAAGGGTTACGGAGCTATCGGTCTCATGACGGAAGAATTCTCAAAAGTGACAGTTAGAATACAGTATATTAGTCGTTTCTCGACTAATATAAAGACTTACTTCGATTTTGACCGGTGATGGCTCATTTTGTAGGAATTGATGAGACAAGAAAACAAGTCAATTATTTCTTTTGGGTCAAAGGTCAAGAAAAGGTCACTAGGGGTCCTAATGTAGTAAAAATGTACATTTCGACCCCTAGTGACCTTTTTTTGACCTTTGACCCCAAAAAAATGATTGACTTTTTTGCTTGTCTCATCAATACCTACAAAATGAGCCATGATTGGTAAAAATCGGAGCATGTCTTAAATTTTACACTGTATAACTTTTTTTTAAATCGAATAATTATTGAAGAGAGATTTTTTTTAAAGGTTTTATACAGGGTAAAATTTAAGACTTTCTCCGATTTTGACCAGTCATGGCTCATTTTGTAGACATTGATGAGACAAGAAAAAAAGTCAAACATTTTTTGTGGGTCAAAGGTCAAGAAAAGGTCACTAGGGGTCCTAATGTAGTAAAAATGTACATTTTGACCTTTTCTTGACCTTTGACCCCCACAAAATGATTGACTTTTTTGCTTGTCTCATCAATGCCTACAAAATGAGCTATGACCAGTCAAGATCGGAACATGTCTTAACTTTTACCTCTGTAAAGTTCAATGACCCCTAGTGACCCCGTTTGACATGTCGCTTTTAGTGTAGAAGCACCCTATATGAACATTGATCCAAGGAATCTTTTGACCAATTCTGAGTATCATCAGTCATTTGCTCTCGGACAAGTAGCATTTTGAGTCAATGAGTTAAAATTTACATTTTGATCTCTAGTGACCCCAAACATTTTTCGATTTAAAAAACCTAACTATTATACATGCGTACGGTCAAAAGAAATATGTTGACTAATTCTGACGATCATAGGTCATTTCACTAAATTGCAAATGCGTTTTTAGTGAAAATCACGTTTTGACCCCTAGTTACCCTTGTGTGACCTTTGACCCCTTATGCTTTACAACCTAAGTAGTGGTGCACATAAGGATTCTTATGACTAAATATGGTCAAATTCGGGTTGATGGTTACGGAGCTATAGGTCCCATGGCTGAAGAAAGAGATATGAACTGTGATCATAGATCACGAATATATATTAGTCTCAACACGTTTTTGTCCTCTGGGGCGTGCCATAGTTTGGCACGTTTTTATGATAAGAAAAGATTATATGTGCATCCCATTTTTCTCAAATAATTTGTTAATCCTTTATATGATTTGCTGATTCTGTCACTACTTATGTCTTTTGTAGTACTGAGTCCGAAGATGTTTGAATGGAAATCTAACTCCATTTCTGCTTTGTGATATTAATTTTTTTGCATTAATTCGTACTTTCTATTACAATTTTTTTGATGGAATGCCGTATATGACATTATACGGATATCAACACGACATGCCAGTTACTGGACACGGCAATCATTCTAGATTTAGTGACATTTACATTTTGACCCCTAGTGACCTTTTCTTGACCTCTGAACCAAAACTTGTAATTGACTTTTTTGCTTGGCTGATCAATGCGCACAAGATTAAAGTAGTCCCGTCAAGATCGGAACATGTCTTAACTTTTACCTCTGTAAAGTTCAATGACCCCTAGTGACCCCGTTTGACATGTCGCTTTTAGTGTAGAAGCACCCTATATGAACATTGATCCAAGGAATCTTTTGACCAATTCTGAGTATCATCAGTTATTTTCCCTCGGACAAGTAGGGTTTTGAGTGAATGGAGTAATAATTTACATTTTGACCCCTAGTGACCTGTTCTTGACCTTTGACCCCCACAAAATGTTTGACTTTTTTGCTTGTCTCATCAATGCCTACAAAATGAGCTATGACCGGTCAAGATCAGAACATGTCTTAACTTTTACCTCTGTAAAGTTCAATGACCCCTAGTGACCCCATATGACATGCCACTTTTAATCGCTGAACATCCTATATGACCAAGGATCCAAGGAATCTTTTGACCAATTCTGACAATCATCGGTCATTTCCTCTAGAAAAAATAGCATTTTGAGTGAAATAATAGGTCGTTTTGACCTCTAGTGACCCCTGTGTGACATTTGACCTCTTGTGCTTTCTGATCTGAGTAGTGGTTCACTAAAGGGAACTTTGGCCTGTAGGATTTTTTTAATCGGTCAAAGGGTTACGGAGCTATCGGTCTCATGACGGAAGAATTCTCAAAAGTGACAGTTAGAATACAGTATATTAGTCGTTTCTCGACTAATATAAAGACTTACTTCGATTTTGACCGGTGATGGCTCATTTTGTAGGAATTGATGAGACAAGAAAACAAGTCAATTATTTCTTTTGGGTCAAAGGTCAAGAAAAGGTCACTAGGGGTCCTAATGTAGTAAAAATGTACATTTCGACCCCTAGTGACCTTTTTTTGACCTTTGACCCCAAAAAAATGATTGACTTTTTTGCTTGTCTCATCAATACCTACAAAATGAGCCATGATTGGTAAAAATCGGAGCATGTCTTAAATTTTACACTGTATAACTTTTTTTTAAATCGAATAATTATTGAAGAGAGATTTTTTTTAAAGGTTTTATACAGGGTAAAATTTAAGACTTTCTCCGATTTTGACCAGTCATGGCTCATTTTGTAGACATTGATGAGACAAGAAAAAAAGTCAAACATTTTTTGTGGGTCAAAGGTCAAGAAAAGGTCACTAGGGGTCCTAATGTAGTAAAAATGTACATTTTGACCTTTTCTTGACCTTTGACCCCCACAAAATGATTGACTTTTTTGCTTGTCTCATCAATGCCTACAAAATGAGCTATGACCAGTCAAGATCGGAACATGTCTTAACTTTTACCTCTGTAAAGTTCAATGACCCCTAGTGACCCCGTTTGACATGTCGCTTTTAGTGTAGAAGCACCCTATATGAACATTGATCCAAGGAATCTTTTGACCAATTCTGAGTATCATCAGTCATTTGCTCTCGGACAAGTAGCATTTTGAGTCAATGAGTTAAAATTTACATTTTGATCTCTAGTGACCCCAAACATTTTTCGATTTAAAAAACCTAACTATTATACATGCGTACGGTCAAAAGAAATATGTTGACTAATTCTGACGATCATAGGTCATTTCACTAAATTGCAAATGCGTTTTTAGTGAAAATCACGTTTTGACCCCTAGTTACCCTTGTGTGACCTTTGACCCCTTATGCTTTACAACCTAAGTAGTGGTGCACATAAGGATTCTTATGACTAAATATGGTCAAATTCGGGTTGATGGTTACGGAGCTATAGGTCCCATGGCTGAAGAAAGAGATATGAACTGTGATCATAGATCACGAATATATATTAGTCTCAACACGTTTTTGTCCTCTGGGGCGTGCCATAGTTTGGCACGTTTTTATGATAAGAAAAGATTATATGTGCATCCCATTTTTCTCAAATAATTTGTTAATCCTTTATATGATTTGCTGATTCTGTCACTACTTATGTCTTTTGTAGTACTGAGTCCGAAGATGTTTGAATGGAAATCTAACTCCATTTCTGCTTTGTGATATTAATTTTTTTGCATTAATTCGTACTTTCTATTACAATTTTTTTGATGGAATGCCGTATATGACATTATACGGATATCAACACGACATGCCAGTTACTGGACACGGCAATCATTCTAGATTTAGTGACATTTACATTTTGACCCCTAGTGACCTTTTCTTGACCTCTGAACCAAAACTTGTAATTGACTTTTTTGCTTGGCTGATCAATGCGCACAAGATTAAAGTAGTCCCGTCAAGATCGGAACATGTCTTAACTTTTACCTCTGTAAAGTTCAATGACCCCTAGTGACCCCGTTTGACATGTCGCTTTTAGTGTAGAAGCACCCTATATGAACATTGATCCAAGGAATCTTTTGACCAATTCTGAGTATCATCAGTTATTTTCCCTCGGACAAGTAGGGTTTTGAGTGAATGGAGTAATAATTTACATTTTGACCCCTAGTGACCTGTTCTTGACCTTTGACCCCCACAAAATGTTTGACTTTTTTGCTTGTCTCATCAATGCCTACAAAATGAGCTATGACCGGTCAAGATCAGAACATGTCTTAACTTTTACCTCTGTAAAGTTCAATGACCCCTAGTGACCCCATATGACATGCCACTTTTAATCGCTGAACATCCTATATGACCAAGGATCCAAGGAATCTTTTGACCAATTCTGACAATCATCGGTCATTTCCTCTAGAAAAAATAGCATTTTGAGTGAAATAATAGGTCGTTTTGACCTCTAGTGACCCCTGTGTGACATTTGACCTCTTGTGCTTTCTGATCTGAGTAGTGGTTCACTAAAGGGAACTTTGGCCTGTAGGATTTTTTTAATCGGTCAAAGGGTTACGGAGCTATCGGTCTCATGACGGAAGAATTCTCAAAAGTGACAGTTAGAATACAGTATATTAGTCGTTTCTCGACTAATATAAAGACTTACTTCGATTTTGACCGGTGATGGCTCATTTTGTAGGAATTGATGAGACAAGAAAACAAGTCAATTATTTCTTTTGGGTCAAAGGTCAAGAAAAGGTCACTAGGGGTCCTAATGTAGTAAAAATGTACATTTCGACCCCTAGTGACCTTTTTTTGACCTTTGACCCCAAAAAAATGATTGACTTTTTTGCTTGTCTCATCAATACCTACAAAATGAGCCATGATTGGTAAAAATCGGAGCATGTCTTAAATTTTACACTGTATAACTTTTTTTTAAATCGAATAATTATTGAAGAGAGATTTTTTTTAAAGGTTTTATACAGGGTAAAATTTAAGACTTTCTCCGATTTTGACCAGTCATGGCTCATTTTGTAGACATTGATGAGACAAGAAAAAAAGTCAAACATTTTTTGTGGGTCAAAGGTCAAGAAAAGGTCACTAGGGGTCCTAATGTAGTAAAAATGTACATTTTGACCTTTTCTTGACCTTTGACCCCCACAAAATGATTGACTTTTTTGCTTGTCTCATCAATGCCTACAAAATGAGCTATGACCAGTCAAGATCGGAACATGTCTTAACTTTTACCTCTGTAAAGTTCAATGACCCCTAGTGACCCCGTTTGACATGTCGCTTTTAGTGTAGAAGCACCCTATATGAACATTGATCCAAGGAATCTTTTGACCAATTCTGAGTATCATCAGTCATTTGCTCTCGGACAAGTAGCATTTTGAGTCAATGAGTTAAAATTTACATTTTGATCTCTAGTGACCCCAAACATTTTTCGATTTAAAAAACCTAACTATTATACATGCGTACGGTCAAAAGAAATATGTTGACTAATTCTGACGATCATAGGTCATTTCACTAAATTGCAAATGCGTTTTTAGTGAAAATCACGTTTTGACCCCTAGTTACCCTTGTGTGACCTTTGACCCCTTATGCTTTACAACCTAAGTAGTGGTGCACATAAGGATTCTTATGACTAAATATGGTCAAATTCGGGTTGATGGTTACGGAGCTATAGGTCCCATGGCTGAAGAAAGAGATATGAACTGTGATCATAGATCACGAATATATATTAGTCTCAACACGTTTTTGTCCTCTGGGGCGTGCCATAGTTTGGCACGTTTTTATGATAAGAAAAGATTATATGTGCATCCCATTTTTCTCAAATAATTTGTTAATCCTTTATATGATTTGCTGATTCTGTCACTACTTATGTCTTTTGTAGTACTGAGTCCGAAGATGTTTGAATGGAAATCTAACTCCATTTCTGCTTTGTGATATTAATTTTTTTGCATTAATTCGTACTTTCTATTACAATTTTTTTGATGGAATGCCGTATATGACATTATACGGATATCAACACGACATGCCAGTTACTGGACACGGCAATCATTCTAGATTTAGTGACATTTACATTTTGACCCCTAGTGACCTTTTCTTGACCTCTGAACCAAAACTTGTAATTGACTTTTTTGCTTGGCTGATCAATGCGCACAAGATTAAAGTAGTCCCGTCAAGATCGGAACATGTCTTAACTTTTACCTCTGTAAAGTTCAATGACCCCTAGTGACCCCGTTTGACATGTCGCTTTTAGTGTAGAAGCACCCTATATGAACATTGATCCAAGGAATCTTTTGACCAATTCTGAGTATCATCAGTTATTTTCCCTCGGACAAGTAGGGTTTTGAGTGAATGGAGTAATAATTTACATTTTGACCCCTAGTGACCTGTTCTTGACCTTTGACCCCCACAAAATGTTTGACTTTTTTGCTTGTCTCATCAATGCCTACAAAATGAGCTATGACCGGTCAAGATCAGAACATGTCTTAACTTTTACCTCTGTAAAGTTCAATGACCCCTAGTGACCCCATATGACATGCCACTTTTAATCGCTGAACATCCTATATGACCAAGGATCCAAGGAATCTTTTGACCAATTCTGACAATCATCGGTCATTTCCTCTAGAAAAAATAGCATTTTGAGTGAAATAATAGGTCGTTTTGACCTCTAGTGACCCCTGTGTGACATTTGACCTCTTGTGCTTTCTGATCTGAGTAGTGGTTCACTAAAGGGAACTTTGGCCTGTAGGATTTTTTTAATCGGTCAAAGGGTTACGGAGCTATCGGTCTCATGACGGAAGAATTCTCAAAAGTGACAGTTAGAATACAGTATATTAGTCGTTTCTCGACTAATATAAAGACTTACTTCGATTTTGACCGGTGATGGCTCATTTTGTAGGAATTGATGAGACAAGAAAACAAGTCAATTATTTCTTTTGGGTCAAAGGTCAAGAAAAGGTCACTAGGGGTCCTAATGTAGTAAAAATGTACATTTCGACCCCTAGTGACCTTTTTTTGACCTTTGACCCCAAAAAAATGATTGACTTTTTTGCTTGTCTCATCAATACCTACAAAATGAGCCATGATTGGTAAAAATCGGAGCATGTCTTAAATTTTACACTGTATAACTTTTTTTTAAATCGAATAATTATTGAAGAGAGATTTTTTTTAAAGGTTTTATACAGGGTAAAATTTAAGACTTTCTCCGATTTTGACCAGTCATGGCTCATTTTGTAGACATTGATGAGACAAGAAAAAAAGTCAAACATTTTTTGTGGGTCAAAGGTCAAGAAAAGGTCACTAGGGGTCCTAATGTAGTAAAAATGTACATTTTGACCTTTTCTTGACCTTTGACCCCCACAAAATGATTGACTTTTTTGCTTGTCTCATCAATGCCTACAAAATGAGCTATGACCAGTCAAGATCGGAACATGTCTTAACTTTTACCTCTGTAAAGTTCAATGACCCCTAGTGACCCCGTTTGACATGTCGCTTTTAGTGTAGAAGCACCCTATATGAACATTGATCCAAGGAATCTTTTGACCAATTCTGAGTATCATCAGTCATTTGCTCTCGGACAAGTAGCATTTTGAGTCAATGAGTTAAAATTTACATTTTGATCTCTAGTGACCCCAAACATTTTTCGATTTAAAAAACCTAACTATTATACATGCGTACGGTCAAAAGAAATATGTTGACTAATTCTGACGATCATAGGTCATTTCACTAAATTGCAAATGCGTTTTTAGTGAAAATCACGTTTTGACCCCTAGTTACCCTTGTGTGACCTTTGACCCCTTATGCTTTACAACCTAAGTAGTGGTGCACATAAGGATTCTTATGACTAAATATGGTCAAATTCGGGTTGATGGTTACGGAGCTATAGGTCCCATGGCTGAAGAAAGAGATATGAACTGTGATCATAGATCACGAATATATATTAGTCTCAACACGTTTTTGTCCTCTGGGGCGTGCCATAGTTTGGCACGTTTTTATGATAAGAAAAGATTATATGTGCATCCCATTTTTCTCAAATAATTTGTTAATCCTTTATATGATTTGCTGATTCTGTCACTACTTATGTCTTTTGTAGTACTGAGTCCGAAGATGTTTGAATGGAAATCTAACTCCATTTCTGCTTTGTGATATTAATTTTTTTGCATTAATTCGTACTTTCTATTACAATTTTTTTGATGGAATGCCGTATATGACATTATACGGATATCAACACGACATGCCAGTTACTGGACACGGCAATCATTCTAGATTTAGTGACATTTACATTTTGACCCCTAGTGACCTTTTCTTGACCTCTGAACCAAAACTTGTAATTGACTTTTTTGCTTGGCTGATCAATGCGCACAAGATTAAAGTAGTCCCGTCAAGATCGGAACATGTCTTAACTTTTACCTCTGTAAAGTTCAATGACCCCTAGTGACCCCGTTTGACATGTCGCTTTTAGTGTAGAAGCACCCTATATGAACATTGATCCAAGGAATCTTTTGACCAATTCTGAGTATCATCAGTTATTTTCCCTCGGACAAGTAGGGTTTTGAGTGAATGGAGTAATAATTTACATTTTGACCCCTAGTGACCTGTTCTTGACCTTTGACCCCCACAAAATGTTTGACTTTTTTGCTTGTCTCATCAATGCCTACAAAATGAGCTATGACCGGTCAAGATCAGAACATGTCTTAACTTTTACCTCTGTAAAGTTCAATGACCCCTAGTGACCCCATATGACATGCCACTTTTAATCGCTGAACATCCTATATGACCAAGGATCCAAGGAATCTTTTGACCAATTCTGACAATCATCGGTCATTTCCTCTAGAAAAAATAGCATTTTGAGTGAAATAATAGGTCGTTTTGACCTCTAGTGACCCCTGTGTGACATTTGACCTCTTGTGCTTTCTGATCTGAGTAGTGGTTCACTAAAGGGAACTTTGGCCTGTAGGATTTTTTTAATCGGTCAAAGGGTTACGGAGCTATCGGTCTCATGACGGAAGAATTCTCAAAAGTGACAGTTAGAATACAGTATATTAGTCGTTTCTCGACTAATATAAAGACTTACTTCGATTTTGACCGGTGATGGCTCATTTTGTAGGAATTGATGAGACAAGAAAACAAGTCAATTATTTCTTTTGGGTCAAAGGTCAAGAAAAGGTCACTAGGGGTCCTAATGTAGTAAAAATGTACATTTCGACCCCTAGTGACCTTTTTTTGACCTTTGACCCCAAAAAAATGATTGACTTTTTTGCTTGTCTCATCAATACCTACAAAATGAGCCATGATTGGTAAAAATCGGAGCATGTCTTAAATTTTACACTGTATAACTTTTTTTTAAATCGAATAATTATTGAAGAGAGATTTTTTTTAAAGGTTTTATACAGGGTAAAATTTAAGACTTTCTCCGATTTTGACCAGTCATGGCTCATTTTGTAGACATTGATGAGACAAGAAAAAAAGTCAAACATTTTTTGTGGGTCAAAGGTCAAGAAAAGGTCACTAGGGGTCCTAATGTAGTAAAAATGTACATTTTGACCTTTTCTTGACCTTTGACCCCCACAAAATGATTGACTTTTTTGCTTGTCTCATCAATGCCTACAAAATGAGCTATGACCAGTCAAGATCGGAACATGTCTTAACTTTTACCTCTGTAAAGTTCAATGACCCCTAGTGACCCCGTTTGACATGTCGCTTTTAGTGTAGAAGCACCCTATATGAACATTGATCCAAGGAATCTTTTGACCAATTCTGAGTATCATCAGTCATTTGCTCTCGGACAAGTAGCATTTTGAGTCAATGAGTTAAAATTTACATTTTGATCTCTAGTGACCCCAAACATTTTTCGATTTAAAAAACCTAACTATTATACATGCGTACGGTCAAAAGAAATATGTTGACTAATTCTGACGATCATAGGTCATTTCACTAAATTGCAAATGCGTTTTTAGTGAAAATCACGTTTTGACCCCTAGTTACCCTTGTGTGACCTTTGACCCCTTATGCTTTACAACCTAAGTAGTGGTGCACATAAGGATTCTTATGACTAAATATGGTCAAATCGGGTTGATGGTTACGGAGCTATAGGTCCCATGGCTGAAGAAAGAGATATGAACTGTGATCATAGATCACGAATATATATTAGTCTCAACACGTTTTTGTCCTCTGGGGCGTGCCATAGTTTGGCACGTTTTTATGATAAGAAAAGATTATAATGTGCATCCCATTTTTCTCAAATAATTTGTTAATCCTTTATATGATTTGCTGATTCTGTCACTACTTATGTCTTTTGTAGTACTGAGTCCGAAGATGTTTGAATGGAAATCTAACTCCATTTCTGCTTTGTGATATTAATTTTTTTGCATTAATTCGTACTTTCTATTACAATTTTTTTGATGGAATGCCGTATATGACATTATACGGATATCAACACGACATGCCAGTTACTGGACACGGCAATCATTCTAGATTTAGTGACATTTACATTTTGACCCCTAGTGACCTTTTCTTGACCTCTGAACCAAAACTTGTAATTGACTTTTTTGCTTGGCTGATCAATGCGCACAAGATTAAAGTAGTCCCGTCAAGATCGGAACATGTCTTAACTTTTACCTCTGTAAAGTTCAATGACCCCTAGTGACCCCGTTTGACATGTCGCTTTTAGTGTAGAAGCACCCTATATGAACATTGATCCAAGGAATCTTTTGACCAATTCTGAGTATCATCAGTTATTTTCCCTCGGACAAGTAGGGTTTTGAGTGAATGGAGTAATAATTTACATTTTGACCCCTAGTGACCTGTTCTTGACCTTTGACCCCCACAAAATGTTTGACTTTTTTGCTTGTCTCATCAATGCCTACAAAATGAGCTATGACCGGTCAAGATCAGAACATGTCTTAACTTTTACCTCTGTAAAGTTCAATGACCCCTAGTGACCCCATATGACATGCCACTTTTAATCGCTGAACATCCTATATGACCAAGGATCCAAGGAATCTTTTGACCAATTCTGACAATCATCGGTCATTTCCTCTAGAAAAAATAGCATTTTGAGTGAAATAATAGGTCGTTTTGACCTCTAGTGACCCCTGTGTGACATTTGACCTCTTGTGCTTTCTGATCTGAGTAGTGGTTCACTAAAGGGAACTTTGGCCTGTAGGATTTTTTTAATCGGTCAAAGGGTTACGGAGCTATCGGTCTCATGACGGAAGAATTCTCAAAAGTGACAGTTAGAATACAGTATATTAGTCGTTTCTCGACTAATATAAAGACTTACTTCGATTTTGACCGGTGATGGCTCATTTTGTAGGAATTGATGAGACAAGAAAAAAAGTCAATTATTTCTTTTGGGTCAAAGGTCAAGAAAAGGTCACTAGGGGTCCTAATGTAGTAAAAATGTACATTTCGACCCCTAGTGACCTTTTTTTGACCTTTGACCCCAAAAAAATGATTGACTTTTTTGCTTGTCTCATCAATACCTACAAAATGAGCCATGATTGGTAAAAATCGGAGCATGTCTTAAATTTTACACTGTATAACTTTTTTTTAATCGAATAATTATTGAAGAGAGATTTTTTTTAAAGGTTTTATACAGGGTAAAATTTAAGACTTTCTCCGATTTTGACCAGTCATGGCTCATTTTGTAGACATTGATGAGACAAGAAAAAAAGTCAAACATTTTTTGTGGGTCAAAGGTCAAGAAAAGGTCACTAGGGGTCCTAATGTAGTAAAAATGTACATTTTGACCTTTTCTTGACCTTTGACCCCCACAAAATGATTGACTTTTTTGCTTGTCTCATCAATGCCTACAAAATGAGCTATGACCAGTCAAGATCGGAACATGTCTTAACTTTTACCTCTGTAAAGTTCAATGACCCCTAGTGACCCCGTTTGACATGTCGCTTTTAGTGTAGAAGCACCCTATATGAACATTGATCCAAGGAATCTTTTGACTAATTCTGAGTATCATCAGTCATTTTCCCTCGGACAAGTAGGGTTTTGAGTGAATGGAGTAACAATTTACATTTTGATCCCTAGTGACCTTTTCTTGACCTTTGACCCCCACAAAATGATTGACTTTTTTGCTTGGCTGATCAATGCGCACAAGATTAAAGTAGTCCCGTCAAGATCGGAACATGTCTTAACTTTTACCTCTGTAAAGTTCAATGACCCCTAGTGACCCCGTTTGACATGTCGCTTTTAGTGTAGAAGCACCCTATATGAACATTGATCCAAGGAATCTTTTGACCAATTCTGAGTATCATCAGTTATTTTCCCTCGGACAAGTAGGGTTTTGAGTGAATGGAGTAATAATTTACATTTTGACCCCTAGTGACCTGTTCTTGACCTTTGACCCCCACAAAATGTTTGACTTTTTTGCTTGTCTCATCAATGCCTACAAAATGAGCTATGACCGGTCAAGATCAGAACATGTCTTAACTTTTACCTCTGTAAAGTTCAATGACCCCTAGTGACCCCATATGACATGCCACTTTTAATCGCTGAACATCCTATATGACCAAGGATCCAAGGAATCTTTTGACCAATTCTGACAATCATCGGTCATTTCCTCTAGAAAAAATAGCATTTTGAGTGAAATAATAGGTCGTTTTGACCTCTAGTGACCCCTGTGTGACATTTGACCTCTTGTGCTTTCTGATCTGAGTAGTGGTTCACTAAAGGGAACTTTGGCCTGTAGGATTTTTTTAATCGGTCAAAGGGTTACGGAGCTATCGGTCTCATGACGGAAGAATTCTCAAAAGTGACAGTTAGAATACAGTATATTAGTCGTTTCTCGACTAATATAAAGACTTACTTCGATTTTGACCGGTGATGGCTCATTTTGTAGGAATTGATGAGACAAGAAAAAAAGTCAATTATTTCTTTTGGGTCAAAGGTCAAGAAAAGGTCACTAGGGGTCCTAATGTAGTAAAAATGTACATTTCGACCCCTAGTGACCTTTTTTTGACCTTTGACCCCAAAAAAATGATTGACTTTTTTGCTTGTCTCATCAATACCTACAAAATAAGCCATGATTGGTAAAAATCGGAGCATGTCTTACATTTTACACTGTATAACTTTTTTTTAAATCGAATAATTATTGAAGAGAGATTTTTTTTAAAGGTTTTATACAGGGTAAAATTTAAGACTTTCTCCGATTTTGACCAGTCATGGCTCATTTTGTAGACATTGATGAGACAAGAAAAAAAGTCAAACATTTTTTGTGGGTCAAAGGTCAAGAAAAGGTCACTAGGGGTCCTAATGTAGTAAAAATGTACATTTTGACCTTTTCTTGACCTTTGACCCCCACAAAATGATTGACTTTTTTGCTTGTCTCATCAATGCCTACAAAATGAGCTATGACCAGTCAAGATCGGAACATGTCTTAACTTTTACCTTTGTAAAGTTCAATGACCCCTAGTGACCCCGTTTGACATGTCGCTTTTAGTGTAGAAGCACCCTATATGAACATTGATCCAAGGAATCTTTTGACTAATTCTGAGTATCATCAGTCATTTTCCCTCGGACAAGTAGGGTTTTGAGTGAATGGAGTAACAATTTACATTTTGATCCCTAGTGACCTTTTCTTGACCTTTGACCCCCACAAAATGATTGACTTTTTTGCTTGGCTGATCAATGCGCACAAGATTAAAGTAGTCCCGTCAAGATCGGAACATGTCTTAACTTTTACCTCTGTAAAGTTCAATGACCCCTAGTGACCCCGTTTGACATGTCGCTTTTAGTGTAGAAGCACCCTATATGAACATTGATCCAAGGAATCTTTTGACCAATTCTGAGTATCATCAGTTATTTTCCCTCGGACAAGTAGGGTTTTGAGTGAATGGAGTAATAATTTACATTTTGACCCCTAGTGACCTGTTCTTGACCTTTGACCCCCACAAAATGTTTGACTTTTTTGCTTGTCTCATCAATGCCTACAAAATGAGCTATGACCGGTCAAGATCAGAACATGTCTTAACTTTTACCTCTGTAAAGTTCAATGACCCCTAGTGACCCCATATGACATGCCACTTTTAATCGCTGAACATCCTATATGACCAAGGATCCAAGGAATCTTTTGACCAATTCTGACAATCATCGGTCATTTCCTCTAGAAAAAATAGCATTTTGAGTGAAATAATAGGTCGTTTTGACCTCTAGTGACCCCTGTGTGACATTTGACCTCTTGTGCTTTCTGATCTGAGTAGTGGTTCACTAAAGGGAACTTTGGCCTGTAGGATTTTTTTAATCGGTCAAAGGGTTACGGAGCTATCGGTCTCATGACGGAAGAATTCTCAAAAGTGACAGTTAGAATACAGTATATTAGTCGTTTCTCGACTAATATAAAGACTTACTTCGATTTTGACCGGTGATGGCTCATTTTGTAGGAATTGATGAGACAAGAAAACAAGTCAATTATTTCTTTTGGGTCAAAGGTCAAGAAAAGGTCACTAGGGGTCCTAATGTAGTAAAAATGTACATTTCGACCCCTAGTGACCTTTTTTTGACCTTTGACCCCAAAAAAATGATTGACTTTTTTGCTTGTCTCATCAATACCTACAAAATGAGCCATGATTGGTAAAAATCGGAGCATGTCTTAAATTTTACACTGTATAACTTTTTTTTAAATCGAATAATTATTGAAGAGAGATTTTTTTTAAAGGTTTTATACAGGGTAAAATTTAAGACTTTCTCCGATTTTGACCAGTCATGGCTCATTTTGTAGACATTGATGAGACAAGAAAAAAAGTCAAACATTTTTTGTGGGTCAAAGGTCAAGAAAAGGTCACTAGGGGTCCTAATGTAGTAAAAATGTACATTTTGACCTTTTCTTGACCTTTGACCCCCACAAAATGATTGACTTTTTTGCTTGTCTCATCAATGCCTACAAAATGAGCTATGACCAGTCAAGATCGGAACATGTCTTAACTTTTACCTCTGTAAAGTTCAATGACCCCTAGTGACCCCGTTTGACATGTCGCTTTTAGTGTAGAAGCACCCTATATGAACATTGATCCAAGGAATCTTTTGACCAATTCTGAGTATCATCAGTCATTTGCTCTCGGACAAGTAGCATTTTGAGTCAATGAGTTAAAATTTACATTTTGATCTCTAGTGACCCCAAACATTTTTCGATTTAAAAAACCTAACTATTATACATGCGTACGGTCAAAAGAAATATGTTGACTAATTCTGACGATCATAGGTCATTTCACTAAATTGCAAATGCGTTTTTAGTGAAAATCACGTTTTGACCCCTAGTTACCCTTGTGTGACCTTTGACCCCTTATGCTTTACAACCTAAGTAGTGGTGCACATAAGGATTCTTATGACTAAATATGGTCAAATTCGGGTTGATGGTTACGGAGCTATAGGTCCCATGGCTGAAGAAAGAGATATGAACTGTGATCATAGATCACGAATATATATTAGTCTCAACACGTTTTTGTCCTCTGGGGCGTGCCATAGTTTGGCACGTTTTTATGATAAGAAAAGATTATATGTGCATCCCATTTTTCTCAAATAATTTGTTAATCCTTTATATGATTTGCTGATTCTGTCACTACTTATGTCTTTTGTAGTACTGAGTCCGAAGATGTTTGAATGGAAATCTAACTCCATTTCTGCTTTGTGATATTAATTTTTTTGCATTAATTCGTACTTTCTATTACAATTTTTTTGATGGAATGCCGTATATGACATTATACGGATATCAACACGACATGCCAGTTACTGGACACGGCAATCATTCTAGATTTAGTGACATTTACATTTTGACCCCTAGTGACCTTTTCTTGACCTCTGAACCAAAACTTGTAATTGACTTTTTTGCTTGGCTGATCAATGCGCACAAGATTAAAGTAGTCCCGTCAAGATCGGAACATGTCTTAACTTTTACCTCTGTAAAGTTCAATGACCCCTAGTGACCCCGTTTGACATGTCGCTTTTAGTGTAGAAGCACCCTATATGAACATTGATCCAAGGAATCTTTTGACCAATTCTGAGTATCATCAGTTATTTTCCCTCGGACAAGTAGGGTTTTGAGTGAATGGAGTAATAATTTACATTTTGACCCCTAGTGACCTGTTCTTGACCTTTGACCCCCACAAAATGTTTGACTTTTTTGCTTGTCTCATCAATGCCTACAAAATGAGCTATGACCGGTCAAGATCAGAACATGTCTTAACTTTTACCTCTGTAAAGTTCAATGACCCCTAGTGACCCCATATGACATGCCACTTTTAATCGCTGAACATCCTATATGACCAAGGATCCAAGGAATCTTTTGACCAATTCTGACAATCATCGGTCATTTCCTCTAGAAAAAATAGCATTTTGAGTGAAATAATAGGTCGTTTTGACCTCTAGTGACCCCTGTGTGACATTTGACCTCTTGTGCTTTCTGATCTGAGTAGTGGTTCACTAAAGGGAACTTTGGCCTGTAGGATTTTTTTAATCGGTCAAAGGGTTACGGAGCTATCGGTCTCATGACGGAAGAATTCTCAAAAGTGACAGTTAGAATACAGTATATTAGTCGTTTCTCGACTAATATAAAGACTTACTTCGATTTTGACCGGTGATGGCTCATTTTGTAGGAATTGATGAGACAAGAAAACAAGTCAATTATTTCTTTTGGGTCAAAGGTCAAGAAAAGGTCACTAGGGGTCCTAATGTAGTAAAAATGTACATTTCGACCCCTAGTGACCTTTTTTTGACCTTTGACCCCAAAAAAATGATTGACTTTTTTGCTTGTCTCATCAATACCTACAAAATGAGCCATGATTGGTAAAAATCGGAGCATGTCTTAAATTTTACACTGTATAACTTTTTTTTAAATCGAATAATTATTGAAGAGAGATTTTTTTTAAAGGTTTTATACAGGGTAAAATTTAAGACTTTCTCCGATTTTGACCAGTCATGGCTCATTTTGTAGACATTGATGAGACAAGAAAAAAAGTCAAACATTTTTTGTGGGTCAAAGGTCAAGAAAAGGTCACTAGGGGTCCTAATGTAGTAAAAATGTACATTTTGACCTTTTCTTGACCTTTGACCCCCACAAAATGATTGACTTTTTTGCTTGTCTCATCAATGCCTACAAAATGAGCTATGACCAGTCAAGATCGGAACATGTCTTAACTTTTACCTCTGTAAAGTTCAATGACCCCTAGTGACCCCGTTTGACATGTCGCTTTTAGTGTAGAAGCACCCTATATGAACATTGATCCAAGGAATCTTTTGACCAATTCTGAGTATCATCAGTCATTTGCTCTCGGACAAGTAGCATTTTGAGTCAATGAGTTAAAATTTACATTTTGATCTCTAGTGACCCCAAACATTTTTCGATTTAAAAAACCTAACTATTATACATGCGTACGGTCAAAAGAAATATGTTGACTAATTCTGACGATCATAGGTCATTTCACTAAATTGCAAATGCGTTTTTAGTGAAAATCACGTTTTGACCCCTAGTTACCCTTGTGTGACCTTTGACCCCTTATGCTTTACAACCTAAGTAGTGGTGCACATAAGGATTCTTATGACTAAATATGGTCAAATTCGGGTTGATGGTTACGGAGCTATAGGTCCCATGGCTGAAGAAAGAGATATGAACTGTGATCATAGATCACGAATATATATTAGTCTCAACACGTTTTTGTCCTCTGGGGCGTGCCATAGTTTGGCACGTTTTTATGATAAGAAAAGATTATATGTGCATCCCATTTTTCTCAAATAATTTGTTAATCCTTTATATGATTTGCTGATTCTGTCACTACTTATGTCTTTTGTAGTACTGAGTCCGAAGATGTTTGAATGGAAATCTAACTCCATTTCTGCTTTGTGATATTAATTTTTTTGCATTAATTCGTACTTTCTATTACAATTTTTTTGATGGAATGCCGTATATGACATTATACGGATATCAACACGACATGCCAGTTACTGGACACGGCAATCATTCTAGATTTAGTGACATTTACATTTTGACCCCTAGTGACCTTTTCTTGACCTCTGAACCAAAACTTGTAATTGACTTTTTTGCTTGGCTGATCAATGCGCACAAGATTAAAGTAGTCCCGTCAAGATCGGAACATGTCTTAACTTTTACCTCTGTAAAGTTCAATGACCCCTAGTGACCCCGTTTGACATGTCGCTTTTAGTGTAGAAGCACCCTATATGAACATTGATCCAAGGAATCTTTTGACCAATTCTGAGTATCATCAGTTATTTTCCCTCGGACAAGTAGGGTTTTGAGTGAATGGAGTAATAATTTACATTTTGACCCCTAGTGACCTGTTCTTGACCTTTGACCCCCACAAAATGTTTGACTTTTTTGCTTGTCTCATCAATGCCTACAAAATGAGCTATGACCGGTCAAGATCAGAACATGTCTTAACTTTTACCTCTGTAAAGTTCAATGACCCCTAGTGACCCCATATGACATGCCACTTTTAATCGCTGAACATCCTATATGACCAAGGATCCAAGGAATCTTTTGACCAATTCTGACAATCATCGGTCATTTCCTCTAGAAAAAATAGCATTTTGAGTGAAATAATAGGTCGTTTTGACCTCTAGTGACCCCTGTGTGACATTTGACCTCTTGTGCTTTCTGATCTGAGTAGTGGTTCACTAAAGGGAACTTTGGCCTGTAGGATTTTTTTAATCGGTCAAAGGGTTACGGAGCTATCGGTCTCATGACGGAAGAATTCTCAAAAGTGACAGTTAGAATACAGTATATTAGTCGTTTCTCGACTAATATAAAGACTTACTTCGATTTTGACCGGTGATGGCTCATTTTGTAGGAATTGATGAGACAAGAAAAAAAGTCAATTATTTCTTTTGGGTCAAAGGTCAAGAAAAGGTCACTAGGGGTCCTAATGTAGTAAAAATGTACATTTCGACCCCTAGTGACCTTTTTTTGACCTTTGACCCCAAAAAAATGATTGACTTTTTTGCTTGTCTCATCAATACCTACAAAATGAGCCATGATTGGTAAAAATCGGAGCATGTCTTAAATTTTACACTGTATAACTTTTTTTTAATCGAATAATTATTGAAGAGAGATTTTTTTTAAAGGTTTTATACAGGGTAAAATTTAAGACTTTCTCCGATTTTGACCAGTCATGGCTCATTTTGTAGACATTGATGAGACAAGAAAAAAAGTCAAAC
This sequence comes from Ophiura sarsii, assembly GCA_035610835.1. Classification (NCBI taxonomy): domain Eukaryota; kingdom Metazoa; phylum Echinodermata; class Ophiuroidea; order Amphilepidida; family Ophiuridae; genus Ophiura; species Ophiura sarsii. The sequence goes on from CM069449.1 coordinate 46,961,317, forward strand.
ATTTTTTGTGGGTCAAAGGTCAAGAAAAGGTCACTAGGGGTCCTAATGTAGTAAAAATGTACATTTTGACCTTTTCTTGACCTTTGACCCCCACAAAATGATTGACTTTTTTGCTTGTCTCATCAATGCCTACAAAATGAGCTATGACCAGTCAAGATCGGAACATGTCTTAACTTTTACCTCTGTAAAGTTCAATGACCCCTAGTGACCCCGTTTGACATGTCGCTTTTAGTGTAGAAGCACCCTATATGAACATTGATCCAAGGAATCTTTTGACTAATTCTGAGTATCATCAGTCATTTTCCCTCGGACAAGTAGGGTTTTGAGTGAATGGAGTAACAATTTACATTTTGATCCCTAGTGACCTTTTCTTGACCTTTGACCCCCACAAAATGATTGACTTTTTTGCTTGGCTGATCAATGCGCACAAGATTAAAGTAGTCCCGTCAAGATCGGAACATGTCTTAACTTTTACCTCTGTAAAGTTCAATGACCCCTAGTGACCCCGTTTGACATGTCGCTTTTAGTGTAGAAGCACCCTATATGAACATTGATCCAAGGAATCTTTTGACCAATTCTGAGTATCATCAGTTATTTTCCCTCGGACAAGTAGGGTTTTGAGTGAATGGAGTAATAATTTACATTTTGACCCCTAGTGACCTGTTCTTGACCTTTGACCCCCACAAAATGTTTGACTTTTTTGCTTGTCTCATCAATGCCTACAAAATGAGCTATGACCGGTCAAGATCAGAACATGTCTTAACTTTTACCTCTGTAAAGTTCAATGACCCCTAGTGACCCCATATGACATGCCACTTTTAATCGCTGAACATCCTATATGACCAAGGATCCAAGGAATCTTTTGACCAATTCTGACAATCATCGGTCATTTCCTCTAGAAAAAATAGCATTTTGAGTGAAATAATAGGTCGTTTTGACCTCTAGTGACCCCTGTGTGACATTTGACCTCTTGTGCTTTCTGATCTGAGTAGTGGTTCACTAAAGGGAACTTTGGCCTGTAGGATTTTTTTAATCGGTCAAAGGGTTACGGAGCTATCGGTCTCATGACGGAAGAATTCTCAAAAGTGACAGTTAGAATACAGTATATTAGTCGTTTCTCGACTAATATAAAGACTTACTTCGATTTTGACCGGTGATGGCTCATTTTGTAGGAATTGATGAGACAAGAAAAAAAGTCAATTATTTCTTTTGGGTCAAAGGTCAAGAAAAGGTCACTAGGGGTCCTAATGTAGTAAAAATGTACATTTCGACCCCTAGTGACCTTTTTTTGACCTTTGACCCCAAAAAAATGATTGACTTTTTTGCTTGTCTCATCAATACCTACAAAATAAGCCATGATTGGTAAAAATCGGAGCATGTCTTACATTTTACACTGTATAACTTTTTTTTAAATCGAATAATTATTGAAGAGAGATTTTTTTTAAAGGTTTTATACAGGGTAAAATTTAAGACTTTCTCCGATTTTGACCAGTCATGGCTCATTTTGTAGACATTGATGAGACAAGAAAAAAAGTCAAACATTTTTTGTGGGTCAAAGGTCAAGAAAAGGTCACTAGGGGTCCTAATGTAGTAAAAATGTACATTTTGACCTTTTCTTGACCTTTGACCCCCACAAAATGATTGACTTTTTTGCTTGTCTCATCAATGCCTACAAAATGAGCTATGACCAGTCAAGATCGGAACATGTCTTAACTTTTACCTTTGTAAAGTTCAATGACCCCTAGTGACCCCGTTTGACATGTCGCTTTTAGTGTAGAAGCACCCTATATGAACATTGATCCAAGGAATCTTTTGACTAATTCTGAGTATCATCAGTCATTTTCCCTCGGACAAGTAGGGTTTTGAGTGAATGGAGTAACAATTTACATTTTGATCCCTAGTGACCTTTTCTTGACCTTTGACCCCCACAAAATGATTGACTTTTTTGCTTGGCTGATCAATGCGCACAAGATTAAAGTAGTCCCGTCAAGATCGGAACATGTCTTAACTTTTACCTCTGTAAAGTTCAATGACCCCTAGTGACCCCGTTTGACATGTCGCTTTTAGTGTAGAAGCACCCTATATGAACATTGATCCAAGGAATCTTTTGACCAATTCTGAGTATCATCAGTTATTTTCCCTCGGACAAGTAGGGTTTTGAGTGAATGGAGTAATAATTTACATTTTGACCCCTAGTGACCTGTTCTTGACCTTTGACCCCCACAAAATGTTTGACTTTTTTGCTTGTCTCATCAATGCCTACAAAATGAGCTATGACCGGTCAAGATCAGAACATGTCTTAACTTTTACCTCTGTAAAGTTCAATGACCCCTAGTGACCCCATATGACATGCCACTTTTAATCGCTGAACATCCTATATGACCAAGGATCCAAGGAATCTTTTGACCAATTCTGACAATCATCGGTCATTTCCTCTAGAAAAAATAGCATTTTGAGTGAAATAATAGGTCGTTTTGACCTCTAGTGACCCCTGTGTGACATTTGACCTCTTGTGCTTTCTGATCTGAGTAGTGGTTCACTAAAGGGAACTTTGGCCTGTAGGATTTTTTTAATCGGTCAAAGGGTTACGGAGCTATCGGTCTCATGACGGAAGAATTCTCAAAAGTGACAGTTAGAACTAGACATAAGCTGCGATCGGAGATCGCGGATATTAGTCTAGCGTATTACATTTTGCCCCTTGACCCCAAGTTCACGATCAGAGGAATCTTTTGACCTATTCTGACAATCATCAGTAATTTTCACTCGGACAAGTAGCATTTTGAGTAAATTGAGTGAAAATTTACATTTTGACCTCTAGTGACCCCAAAAAAATTTCGATTCAAAAAACCGAAGACGGTCATGATAAATATGATGACCAATTTTGACGTTCCTGGGTCGTTTTAATCAAATGCAATGGCGTTTTTACTGAAAATCACGTTTTGACCCCTAGTGACCTTTTTTTGACCTTTGACCCCAAAATTATGATTGACTTTTTTTCTTGGCTTATCAATGCGCACAAGAAAAAAAGTAGTCCCGTCAAAATTGGAGCATGTCTTAAGATTTTCACCTGTATAGTTCAATGACCTCTAGTGACCTCGTGTGACATGTCACTTTTAGTGCAGGAGCAACCTATATGAACATGGTCAAGGGGAATCTTTTGATTAATTCTGACAATCATCAGTCATTTTCCCTCGGACAAGTAGCATTTTGAGTGAATGGAGTGAACATTTACATTTTGACCCCTAGTGACCTTTTTTTGACCTTTGACCCAAAACTTATGATTGACTTTTTTTCTTGGCTTATCAATGCGCACAAGAAAAAAGTAGTCCCGTTAAAATCGGAGCATGTCTTAAGATTTTCAATTGTATAGTTCAATGACCTCTAGTGACCCCGTGTGACATGTCACTTTTAATGCAGGAGCAACCTATATGTACATGGTCAAGGGGAATCTTTTGACCAATTCTGAGTATCATCAGTTAATTTCCCTCGGACAAGTAGGGTTTTGAGTGAATGGAGAAAAAATTACATTTTGACCCCTACTGACCCCAAATATATTTTGATTTTAAAAACCGAACTATTGTACATGCGTACGGTCAAAAGGAACATGTTGACCAATTCTGAAGATCCTAGGTCATTTCACTAAATTGCAAATGCGTTTTATTTGAAAAATCACGTTTTTGACCCCTGTGACTCCTGTGTGACCTTTGACCTTTTGTGCTTTGAAACCTGAGTAGTGGTGCACACAAGTGTACTTGTGACCAAGTTTGATCAAAATCGGCCCAACGGTTACGGCGCAGGAGGTCAGAGGTCAGAAGGCCAAGAAGAAGAAACAGCACGAATACAGTATATTAGTCGTTTCTCGACTAATATAATACAGTATATTAGTCGTTTCTCGACTAATATAAAGACTTACTTCGATTTTGACCGGTGATGGCTCATTTTGTAGGAATTGATGAGACAAGAAAAAAAGTCAATTATTTCTTTTGGGTCAAAGGTCAAGAAAAGGTCACTAGGGGTCCTAATGTAGTAAAAATGTACATTTCGACCCCTAGTGACCTTTTTTTGACCTTTGACCCCAAAAAAATGATTGACTTTTTTGCTTGTCTCATCAATACCTACAAAATGAGCCATGATTGGTAAAAATCGGAGCATGTCTTAAATTTTACACTGTATAACTTTTTTTTAAATCGAATAATTATTGAAGAGAGATTTTTTTTAAAGGTTTTATACAGGGTAAAATTTAAGACTTTCTCCGATTTTGACCAGTCATGGCTCATTTTGTAGACATTGATGAGACAAGAAAAAAAGTCAAACATTTTTTGTGGGTCAAAGGTCAAGAAAAGGTCACTAGGGGTCCTAATGTAGTAAAAATGTACATTTTGACCTTTTCTTGACCTTTGACCCCCACAAAATGATTGACTTTTTTGCTTGTCTCATCAATGCCTACAAAATGAGCTATGACCAGTCAAGATCGGAACATGTCTTAACTTTTACCTCTGTAAAGTTCAATGACCCCTAGTGACCCCGTTTGACATGTCGCTTTTAGTGTAGAAGCACCCTATATGAACATTGATCCAAGGAATCTTTTGACCAATTCTGAGTATCATCAGTCATTTGCTCTCGGACAAGTAGCATTTTGAGTCAATGAGTTAAAATTTACATTTTGACCTCTAGTGACCCCAAACATTTTTCGATTTAAAAAACCTAACTATTATACATGCGTACGGTCAAAAGAAATATGTTGACTAATTCTGACGATCATAGGTCATTTCACTAAATTGCAAATGCGTTTTTAGTGAAAATCACGTTTTGACCCCTAGTTACCCTTGTGTGACCTTTGACCCCTTATGCTTTACAACCTAAGTAGTGGTGCACATAAGGATTCTTATGACTAAATATGGTCAAATTCGGGTTGATGGTTACGGAGCTATAGGTCCCATGGCTGAAGAAAGAGATATGAACTGTGATCATAGATCACGAATATATATTAGTCTCAACACGTTTTTGTCCTCTGGGGCGTGCCATAGTTTGGCACGTTTTTATGATAAGAAAAGATTATATGTGCATCCCATTTTTCTCAAATAATTTGTTAATCCTTTATATGATTTGCTGATTCTGTCACTACTTATGTCTTTTGTAGTACTGAGTCCGAAGATGTTTGAATGGAAATCTAACTCCATTTCTGCTTTGTGATATTAATTTTTTTGCATTAATTCGTACTTTCTATTACAATTTTTTTGATGGAATGCCGTATATGACATTATACGGATATCAACACGACATGCCAGTTACTGGACACGGCAATCATTCTAGATTTAGTGACATTTACATTTTGACCCCTAGTGACCTTTTCTTGACCTCTGAACCAAAACTTGTAATTGACTTTTTTGCTTGGCTGATCAATGCGCACAAGATTAAAGTAGTCCCGTCAAGATCGGAACATGTCTTAACTTTTACCTCTGTAAAGTTCAATGACCCCTAGTGACCCCGTTTGACATGTCGCTTTTAGTGTAGAAGCACCCTATATGAACATTGATCCAAGGAATCTTTTGACCAATTCTGAGTATCATCAGTTATTTTCCCTCGGACAAGTAGGGTTTTGAGTGAATGGAGTAATAATTTACATTTTGACCCCTAGTGACCTGTTCTTGACCTTTGACCCCCACAAAATGTTTGACTTTTTTGCTTGTCTCATCAATGCCTACAAAATGAGCTATGACCGGTCAAGATCAGAACATGTCTTAACTTTTACCTCTGTAAAGTTCAATGACCCCTAGTGACCCCATATGACATGCCACTTTTAATCGCTGAACATCCTATATGACCAAGGATCCAAGGAATCTTTTGACCAATTCTGACAATCATCGGTCATTTCCTCTAGAAAAAATAGCATTTTGAGTGAAATAATAGGTCGTTTTGACCTCTAGTGACCCCTGTGTGACATTTGACCTCTTGTGCTTTCTGATCTGAGTAGTGGTTCACTAAAGGGAACTTTGGCCTGTAGGATTTTTTTAATCGGTCAAAGGGTTACGGAGCTATCGGTCTCATGACGGAAGAATTCTCAAAAGTGACAGTTAGAATACAGTATATTAGTCGTTTCTCGACTAATATAAAGACTTACTTCGATTTTGACCGGTGATGGCTCATTTTGTAGGAATTGATGAGACAAGAAAAAAAGTCAATTATTTCTTTTGGGTCAAAGGTCAAGAAAAGGTCACTAGGGGTCCTAATGTAGTAAAAATGTACATTTCGACCCCTAGTGACCTTTTTTTGACCTTTGACCCCAAAAAAATGATTGACTTTTTTGCTTGTCTCATCAATACCTACAAAATGAGCCATGATTGGTAAAAATCGGAGCATGTCTTAAATTTTACACTGTATAACTTTTTTTTAAATCGAATAATTATTGAAGAGAGATTTTTTTTAAAGGTTTTATACAGGGTAAAATTTAAGACTTTCTCCGATTTTGACCAGTCATGGCTCATTTTGTAGACATTGATGAGACAAGAAAAAAAGTCAAACATTTTTTGTGGGTCAAAGGTCAAGAAAAGGTCACTAGGGGTCCTAATGTAGTAAAAATGTACATTTTGACCTTTTCTTGACCTTTGACCCCCACAAAATGATTGACTTTTTTGCTTGTCTCATCAATGCCTACAAAATGAGCTATGACCAGTCAAGATCGGAACATGTCTTAACTTTTACCTCTGTAAAGTTCAATGACCCCTAGTGACCCCGTTTGACATGTCGCTTTTAGTGTAGAAGCACCCTATATGAACATTGATCCAAGGAATCTTTTGACTAATTCTGAGTATCATCAGTCATTTTCCCTCGGACAAGTAGGGTTTTGAGTGAATGGAGTAACAATTTACATTTTGATCCCTAGTGACCTTTTCTTGACCTTTGACCCCCACAAAATGATTGACTTTTTTGCTTGGCTGATCAATGCGCACAAGATTAAAGTAGTCCCGTCAAGATCGGAACATGTCTTAACTTTTACCTCTGTAAAGTTCAATGACCCCTAGTGACCCCGTTTGACATGTCGCTTTTAGTGTAGAAGCACCCTATATGAACATTGATCCAAGGAATCTTTTGACCAATTCTGAGTATCATCAGTTATTTTCCCTCGGACAAGTAGGGTTTTGAGTGAATGGAGTAATAATTTACATTTTGACCCCTAGTGACCTGTTCTTGACCTTTGACCCCCACAAAATGTTTGACTTTTTTGCTTGTCTCATCAATGCCTACAAAATGAGCTATGACCGGTCAAGATCAGAACATGTCTTAACTTTTACCTCTGTAAAGTTCAATGACCCCTAGTGACCCCATATGACATGCCACTTTTAATCGCTGAACATCCTATATGACCAAGGATCCAAGGAATCTTTTGACCAATTCTGACAATCATCGGTCATTTCCTCTAGAAAAAATAGCATTTTGAGTGAAATAATAGGTCGTTTTGACCTCTAGTGACCCCTGTGTGACATTTGACCTCTTGTGCTTTCTGATCTGAGTAGTGGTTCACTAAAGGGAACTTTGGCCTGTAGGATTTTTTTAATCGGTCAAAGGGTTACGGAGCTATCGGTCTCATGACGGAAGAATTCTCAAAAGTGACAGTTAGAATACAGTATATTAGTCGTTTCTCGACTAATATAAAGACTTACTTCGATTTTGACCGGTGATGGCTCATTTTGTAGGAATTGATGAGACAAGAAAAAAAGTCAATTATTTCTTTTGGGTCAAAGGTCAAGAAAAGGTCACTAGGGGTCCTAATGTAGTAAAAATGTACATTTCGACCCCTAGTGACCTTTTTTTTGACCTTTGACCCCAAAAAAATGATTGACTTTTTTGCTTGTCTCATCAATACCTACAAAATAAGCCATGATTGGTAAAAATCGGAGCATGTCTTAAATTTTACACTGTATAACTTTTTTTTAAATCGAATAATTATTGAAGAGAGATTTTTTTTAAAGGTTTTATACAGGGTAAAATTTAAGACTTTCTCCGATTTTGACCAGTCATGGCTCATTTTGTAGACATTGATGAGACAAGAAAAAAAGTCAAACATTTTTTGTGGGTCAAAGGTCAAGAAAAGGTCACTAGGGGTCCTAATGTAGTAAAAATGTACATTTTGACCTTTTCTTGACCTTTGACCCCCACAAAATGATTGACTTTTTTGCTTGTCTCATCAATGCCTACAAAATGAGCTATGACCAGTCAAGATCGGAACATGTCTTAACTTTTACCTTTGTAAAGTTCAATGACCCCTAGTGACCCCGTTTGACATGTCGCTTTTAGTGTAGAAGCACCCTATATGAACATTGATCCAAGGAATCTTTTGACTAATTCTGAGTATCATCAGTCATTTTCCCTCGGACAAGTAGGGTTTTGAGTGAATGGAGTAACAATTTACATTTTGATCCCTAGTGACCTTTTCTTGACCTTTGACCCCCACAAAATGATTGACTTTTTTGCTTGGCTGATCAATGCGCACAAGATTAAAGTAGTCCCGTCAAGATCGGAACATGTCTTAACTTTTACCTCTGTAAAGTTCAATGACCCCTAGTGACCCCGTTTGACATGTCGCTTTTAGTGTAGAAGCACCCTATATGAACATTGATCCAAGGAATCTTTTGACCAATTCTGAGTATCATCAGTTATTTTCCCTCGGACAAGTAGGGTTTTGAGTGAATGGAGTAATAATTTACATTTTGACCCCTAGTGACCTGTTCTTGACCTTTGACCCCCACAAAATGTTTGACTTTTTTGCTTGTCTCATCAATGCCTACAAAATGAGCTATGACCGGTCAAGATCAGAACATGTCTTAACTTTTACCTCTGTAAAGTTCAATGACCCCTAGTGACCCCATATGACATGCCACTTTTAATCGCTGAACATCCTATATGACCAAGGATCCAAGGAATCTTTTGACCAATTCTGACAATCATCGGTCATTTCCTCTAGAAAAAATAGCATTTTGAGTGAAATAATAGGTCGTTTTGACCTCTAGTGACCCCTGTGTGACATTTGACCTCTTGTGCTTTCTGATCTGAGTAGTGGTTCACTAAAGGGAACTTTGGCCTGTAGGATTTTTTTAATCGGTCAAAGGGTTACGGAGCTATCGGTCTCATGACGGAAGAATTCTCAAAAGTGACAGTTAGAACTAGACATAAGCTGCGATCGGAGATCGCGGATATTAGTCTAGCGTATTACATTTTGCCCCTTGACCCCAAGTTCACGATCAGAGGAATCTTTTGACCTATTCTGACAATCATCAGTAATTTTCACTCGGACAAGTAGCATTTTGAGTAAATTGAGTGAAAATTTACATTTTGACCTCTAGTGACCCCAAAAAAATTTCGATTCAAAAAACCGAAGACGGTCATGATAAATATGATGACCAATTTTGACGTTCCTGGGTCGTTTTAATCAAATGCAATGGCGTTTTTACTGAAAATCACGTTTTGACCCCTAGTGACCTTTTTTTGACCTTTGACCCCAAAATTATGATTGACTTTTTTTCTTGGCTTATCAATGCGCACAAGAAAAAAAGTAGTCCCGTCAAAATTGGAGCATGTCTTAAGATTTTCACCTGTATAGTTCAATGACCTCTAGTGACCTCGTGTGACATGTCACTTTTAGTGCAGGAGCAACCTATATGAACATGGTCAAGGGGAATCTTTTGATTAATTCTGACAATCATCAGTCATTTTCCCTCGGACAAGTAGCATTTTGAGTGAATGGAGTGAACATTTACATTTTGACCCCTAGTGACCTTTTCTTGACCTTTGACCCAAAACTTATGATTGACTTTTTTTCTTGGCTTATCAATGCGCACAAGAAAAAAGTAGTCCCGTTAAAATCGGAGCATGTCTTAAGATTTTCACCTGTATAGTTCAATGACCTCTAGTGACCCCGTGTGACATGTCACTTTTAATGCAGGAGCAACCTATATGTACATGGTCAAGGGGAATCTTTTGACCAATTCTGAGTATCATCAGTTAATTTCCCTCGGACAAGTAGGGTTTTGAGTGAATGGAGAAAAAATTACATTTTGACCCCTACTGACCCCAAATATATTTTGATTTTAAAAACCGAACTATTGTACATGCGTACGGTCAAAAGGAACATGTTGACCAATTCTGAAGATCCTAGGTCATTTCACTAAATTGCAAATGCGTTTTATTTGAAAAATCACGTTTTTGACCCCTGTGACTCCTGTGTGACCTTTGACCTTTTGTGCTTTGAAACCTGAGTAGTGGTGCACACAAGTGTACTTGTGACCAAGTTTGATCAAAATCGGCCCAACGGTTACGGCGCAGGAGGTCAGAGGTCAGAAGGCCAAGAAGAAGAAACAGCACGAATACAGTATATTAGTCGTTTCTCGACTAATATAATACAGTATATTAGTCGTTTCTCGACTAATATAAAGACTTACTTCGATTTTGACCGGTGATGGCTCATTTTGTAGGAATTGATGAGACAAGAAAAAAAGTCAATTATTTCTTTTGGGTCAAAGGTCAAGAAAAGGTCACTAGGGGTCCTAATGTAGTAAAAATGTACATTTCGACCCCTAGTGACCTTTTTTTGACCTTTGACCCCAAAAAAATGATTGACTTTTTTGCTTGTCTCATCAATACCTACAAAATGAGCCATGATTGGTAAAAATCGGAGCATGTCTTAAATTTTACACTGTATAACTTTTTTTTAAATCGAATAATTATTGAAGAGAGATTTTTTTTAAAGGTTTTATACAGGGTAAAATTTAAGACTTTCTCCGATTTTGACCAGTCATGGCTCATTTTGTAGACATTGATGAGACAAGAAAAAAAGTCAAACATTTTTTGTGGGTCAAAGGTCAAGAAAAGGTCACTAGGGGTCCTAATGTAGTAAAAATGTACATTTTGACCTTTTCTTGACCTTTGACCCCCACAAAATGATTGACTTTTTTGCTTGTCTCATCAATGCCTACAAAATGAGCTATGACCAGTCAAGATCGGAACATGTCTTAACTTTTACCTCTGTAAAGTTCAATGACCCCTAGTGACCCCGTTTGACATGTCGCTTTTAGTGTAGAAGCACCCTATATGAACATTGATCCAAGGAATCTTTTGACTAATTCTGAGTATCATCAGTCATTTTCCCTCGGACAAGTAGGGTTTTGAGTGAATGGAGTAACAATTTACATTTTGATCCCTAGTGACCTTTTCTTGACCTTTGACCCCCACAAAATGATTGACTTTTTTGCTTGGCTGATCAATGCGCACAAGATTAAAGTAGTCCCGTCAAGATCGGAACATGTCTTAACTTTTACCTCTGTAAAGTTCAATGACCCCTAGTGACCCCGTTTGACATGTCGCTTTTAGTGTAGAAGCACCCTATATGAACATTGATCCAAGGAATCTTTTGACCAATTCTGAGTATCATCAGTTATTTTCCCTCGGACAAGTAGGGTTTTGAGTGAATGGAGTAATAATTTACATTTTGACCCCTAGTGACCTGTTCTTGACCTTTGACCCCCACAAAATGTTTGACTTTTTTGCTTGTCTCATCAATGCCTACAAAATGAGCTATGACCGGTCAAGATCAGAACATGTCTTAACTTTTACCTCTGTAAAGTTCAATGACCCCTAGTGACCCCATATGACATGCCACTTTTAATCGCTGAACATCCTATATGACCAAGGATCCAAGGAATCTTTTGACCAATTCTGACAATCATCGGTCATTTCCTCTAGAAAAAATAGCATTTTGAGTGAAATAATAGGTCGTTTTGACCTCTAGTGACCCCTGTGTGACATTTGACCTCTTGTGCTTTCTGATCTGAGTAGTGGTTCACTAAAGGGAACTTTGGCCTGTAGGATTTTTTTAATCGGTCAAAGGGTTACGGAGCTATCGGTCTCATGACGGAAGAATTCTCAAAAGTGACAGTTAGAATACAGTATATTAGTCGTTTCTCGACTAATATAAAGACTTACTTCGATTTTGACCGGTGATGGCTCATTTTGTAGGAATTGATGAGACAAGAAAAAAAGTCAATTATTTCTTTTGGGTCAAAGGTCAAGAAAAGGTCACTAGGGGTCCTAATGTAGTAAAAATGTACATTTCGACCCCTAGTGACCTTTTTTTGACCTTTGACCCCAAAAAAATGATTGACTTTTTTGCTTGTCTCATCAATACCTACAAAATGAGCCATGATTGGTAAAAATCGGAGCATGTCTTAAATTTTACACTGTATAACTTTTTTTTAAATCGAATAATTATTGAAGAGAGATTTTTTTTAAAGGTTTTATACAGGGTAAAATTTAAGACTTTCTCCGATTTTGACCAGTCATGGCTCATTTTGTAGACATTGATGAGACAAGAAAAAAGTCAAACATTTTTTGTGGGTCAAAGGTCAAGAAAAGGTCACTAGGGGTCCTAATGTAGTAAAAATGTACATTTTGACCTTTTCTTGACCTTTGACCCCCACAAAATGATTGACTTTTTTGCTTGTCTCATCAATGCCTACAAAATGAGCTATGACCAGTCAAGATCGGAACATGTCTTAACTTTTACCTCTGTAAAGTTCAATGACCCCTAGTGACCCCGTTTGACATGTCGCTTTTAGTGTAGAAGCACCCTATATGAACATTGATCCAAGGAATCTTTTGACTAATTCTGAGTATCATCAGTCATTTTCCCTCGGACAAGTAGGGTTTTGAGTGAATGGAGTAACAATTTACATTTTGATCCCTAGTGACCTTTTCTTGACCTTTGACCCCCACAAAATGATTGACTTTTTTGCTTGGCTGATCAATGCGCACAAGATTAAAGTAGTCCCGTCAAGATCGGAACATGTCTTAACTTTTACCTCTGTAAAGTTCAATGACCCCTAGTGACCCCGTTTGACATGTCGCTTTTAGTGTAGAAGCACCCTATATGAACATTGATCCAAGGAATCTTTTGACCAATTCTGAGTATCATCAGTTATTTTCCCTCGGACAAGTAGGGTTTTGAGTGAATGGAGTAATAATTTACATTTTGACCCCTAGTGACCTGTTCTTGACCTTTGACCCCCACAAAATGATTGACTTTTTTGCTTGTCTCATCAATGCCTACAAAATGAGCTATGACCGGTCAAGATCAGAACATGTCTTAACTTTTACCTCTGTAAAGTTCAATGACCCCTAGTGACCCCATATGACATGCCACTTTTAATCGCTGAACATCCTATATGACCAAGGATCCAAGGAATCTTTTGACCAATTCTGACAATCATCGGTCATTTCCTCTAGAAAAAATAGCATTTTGAGTGAAATAATAGGTCGTTTTGACCTCTAGTGACCCCTGTGTGACATTTGACCTCTTGTGCTTTCTGATCTGAGTAGTGGTTCACTAAAGGGAACTTTGGCCTGTAGGATTTTTTTAATCGGTCAAAGGGTTACGGAGCTATCGGTCTCATGACGGAAGAATTCTCAAAAGTGACAGTTAGAATACAGTATATTAGTCGTTTCTCGACTAATATAACTAGAGATAATTGTGATCTTAGATCATGGATATTAGTCGAGGGCTTTGACCTTTGACCTTGGTATATGTTGTGTTGTCAAAGGGCAATAACCTTATAATATCTTAAATTGTACTATATTTGATAATTTTTTTTATAAATTTCAGCCCTGAAGTAGTTAGAAAAAATACATTTTGAACCCTAATGACCTTTTCTTGACCTTTGACCCCAAACTTATGATTTACTTTTTTTCTTGGCTTATCAATGCGCACAAGAAAAAAGTAGTCCGGTCAAAATCAGAGCATGTCTTCAGTTTTACACCTGTATAGTTCAATGACCCCTAGTGACCCCGTTTGAAATGTCACTTTTAGTGGAGAAGCACCCTATATGAACATTGATACGAGAAATCTTTTGACCAATTCTGACAATCGTCAGTCATTTCCTCTCGGACGAGTAGTATTTTGAGTGAATGGAGTGAAAAATTACATTTTGACCGCTATAGTTACATTTTCTTGACCTTTGACCCCAATCTTATGATTGACTTTTTTCTTGGCTTATCAATGCGCACAAGAAAAAAGTAGTCCGGTCAAAATCAGAGCATGTCTTCAGTTTTACACCTGTATAGTTCAATGACCCCTAGTGACCCCGTTTGAAATGTCACTTTTAGTGGAGAAGCACCCTATATGAACATGGACCCAAGGAATCTTTTGACCAATTCTGAGTATCATCAGTTATTTGCTCTCGGACAAGTAGCATTTTGAGTGAATGAGTTAAAATTTACATTTTGACCTCTAGCGACCCCAAACATTTTTCGATTTAAAAAACCGAACTATTATATATGCGTACGGTCAAAAGGAATAGGTTGGCCAATTCTCACGATCCCAGGTCATTTCACTAAATTGCAAATGCGTTTTAAGTCAAAAACGTTTTGACCCCTAGTTACCCTTGTGTGACCTTTGACCCCTTATGCTTTACAACCTGAGTAGTGGTGCGCATAAGGGTACTTATGACCAAATATGGTCAAAATCGGCTCAATGGTTACGGAGCTACAGGCCGGAGAGTGACAGAAGAAAGAAAGAAAGAAAGAAACAGCTAGAATACAGTATATTAGTCGTTTCTCGACTAATATAAAGAAAGAAACAGCTAGAATACAGTATTTTAGTCGTTTCTCGACTAATATAAGAAACAGCTAGAATACAGTATATTAGTCGTTTCTCGACTAATATAAGAAGAAACAGCTAGAATACAGTATATTAGTCGTTTCTCGACTAATATAAGAAGAAAGTAACAGGACGAATACAGTATATTAGTCGTTTCTCGACTAATATAAGTAAAGTAAATGTTTAAAACTAATCATTATCATATCAGGAAGTAATTGTTTTATTCCTCATAATGCAAAATCATAGAATCCGTCAAAAATAGAAGGTTAAAGTCTTATTGTAGTCACTGATTATTTATTTTAGGCATACCATTCCCACCTGTGTTTGAAACTTCCGGTCTTTAATCTTATTTCAATATGAATGACACTGGTTACATTTTGCTGCCCACTTAGAGTGGGTAGATATGAAGAGAATTAAGCGTTTCGTGGACAGCTAAAAAAAAGGGGTTCTTTTTTAAAAACAGGCATAGCTCCTGATAAAATTGATCGATTTCAATGATTTCTTTTGTCATATGAGTGGAATAAGTTGCTATTTGAATACGTGTCTCTTTTGTTTGTCAAATTTGTTTGGTCTATTTTTAAACAAATATTCATTCCCGTACAACTTCTTTTTGACTAACCTTGTACAGATTAATACAACGGCATTTTGAAGTCATTATTACTTCATGAGTGTCTCAGTATTTATGAAAGGCCTACCGTGGTACCAAAAATATAAAGCATACTTTGCATCTCTGTTTGGATTTGTATTAGTGGGGTAGTATTAACCACCTCACCCTCTAGTAAAAATAGTATTAACCACCTCACCCTCTAGAAAACCGTATGCGTCTCAGTAGGACGAAGGTTAACGAAGGAAGCCTCGTCCTCCTAAGGATTTCCACCGATTACGCTAAAACTCAAAGCGCATTGACATAGGTGTCTAGGTGATCACTTTTACATCCCTTGCGCTCATGGGTATGCATTTGAACAATTACTTGACAATGTTAAGAGTGCCATCGCGCAAATGCAAATTAAATAGCCTATCAACGAGAAAAAAGCGTCGAAGGAAGTAAGCTTATCGAGGTGTTAACATTGATTGATATATATATTAAGTAGGTCGGGATTAGGCCTCAAATGACAGACATGTTTTATAAAACAAATATTTACTGTTCTATATTCTGGAAATGGTGCAAAATAGGTCCCCGGTCTCAGGAAAATAGTCGGCTCACGGTCCTCCAGTCACCTCGGGGGAGCTATTTTTACAATTTCTCTTATGAGCATTACATATTGTGTTTACTATTTTGTGTAATCCTTATTATTTCCTCATTAAATTAATCATAAATAAATGGCCAAACTCCTCAATTCTTTCCCCAAATCAACGTTTAGATATTTTGTATGAGTTGATATCTTACTGTTTTATTATATAATGTTATTGAGGTAAATAATGAAAGGATCAAATTATAGAACTTTTGTTGTCGTTTTTTTATCTTGAAAAATACATTTGTTTAAAAATATATTTGATTTTGTTTTACAGGCAAAACTGTTGTCAGTGAGAACAGCTCTTTACCGTATCGGCGCGCTTGGACAAAGAGCACTCGGAGGCGATGTTTATTTCGCATGGTATTGGTGTGGTAAAGTGATGATTTCATTGAATGCTGCTATTAATCCTTTGATATACGGTGGGTTCAATGCTAGATACCGCAAAGAATTCATTAAAATATTTGTTACCGCTGCGTGTAAAAAACAACCCGAAAAGAACACAAATGTGAAAACCGATATGTCAAACGAAATTGTCAAATTTGAAGAAGAAAAAAACCAATAACACC